>JARPMJ010005750.1:0-59452 GCA_033366665.1 Phoxinus dragarum
TTAAATTTTTAAATTACATTTTGAACCCAACGTTTGGGTTTGTCCATATTTGACCGAAAAATTGGGTTGAAACAACTCAGCATTTTTTTAGAGTGCACTTTGTTTTCAAATACAGATTGTTTATTTGTATAAAACAATAAATATGTCTCAACAAATATATTTTTAAATGACAAATTAAACATTGGAGAGTCTAGAATATAATGTAAATATACATAATAGTACACTCTAAAAAATGCAACCCAAATTTGGGTCGAATATGGACAAACCCAGCCGTTGGGTTAACTTTTAAATTAAATTTTTAACAACACGTATGGGTTTGTCCATATTTGACCAAAAATTGGGTTAAAACAACCCAGCATTTTTTAGAGTGTTCAAAATACACAAGTGAACATACAACATACGTAGCCTATTTAACCCAACAGCCGGGTTATTACTAGAAATGACCCAACTATTAAAAAAATACCCAACACTTTTTGGGAAAATAACCCAACACAGTGACCCAATATTTGTAACCCAACAGTTGGGTTAAAAAAATAACCCTTTTTTTTTTTTACCCAACCCAACGTTCTCTAATAATAGAGATGATTGCCTTGACTTTATTTTTTTGTTCTATCTATATCCACAAAGCTGCAACCAAGACCCTCAACCCTGACCTCAGTGGCAGACAGATAAAACGTATTAGGTTATTATTTTTCCGCCCCATAAAATAATAAGTAAAAGCCTGCAATTAGTGATGAGCCATAAATCTAAATATTCTGATGTGTATTTTCAAACGTGAATTGTTGCAGCCGTCTCTATGCATCTCTGGACATCCTTCATTTGGATGAGCTGTATAATGCTTCCCATTTTGCACATTCCCGTGCCGCTGTTCCGGAGCGAGGGCGAGGGCGAGGGACGTTTGTGTTCTGCATGGTGGTTTTATGCATCAGCTGCTTGATTTCAATTTACATGTATGTCCTGGGTTACGGCTGTATTCATTTGGCTGGGGTAGTTAAATCAACGGCATACAGTGTAACCTTCCCCGCCAGGACGAGCCACACATTAAACTGGGCCCGTGTGGCGCGGGGCAAAGGTAAATAAACGGCTTGTTGTCCATTCGTGTCATTTGTTCTGACCGAGCTCTTCAAAACCAGGGGAGCAGCACAAGCTCCTGATGATAAATGATATTCTCGGTTTATCCGTAACCAAACTCGCTATTTGCCAATCTTTTTTATATTATAAGGGAGATTGTTTAGTTAGCATTTCACATTTTTTAGGGTACACTCTTAAAAATGAAGGTTTTGAAAGGGGGTTTTGCCATAGAAATAGCATCAGTTCCCAAAAGAACAGTCCAGTGATCAGTTATTATCATAACTATTGGTGACACTTTCTATGAAGCCCATGCTTATAATGAATTATAGCTCCATTTATAAGTATTACTATTTTATAAATACATTCATAAAGACTCATTAAGACATATACTGCTTTAGTGTTACATTTATATTATTTTTTATAATTACTTATAAGTCATGCATTTTCTTTTTCAATGCGTATGCTCATAATCCATTATACACTGATTTATGAGTATTAATTAGTTCCATGAATGCATTTATAAGATTGCTATAGTGTTGTTATATTATAGTTACAATGACTTTTTAGTAATTCTGATTTATTTATGTCAAATAAGTGAATATATTGTTATTAATAGCCGTATTGTGAGTGATAATACAGTTACTAACTCTATAAATGCATCATTGATGACTATGTAAAGTGAAAACGTGCAATTTTCCTAAAGCAAATGTTAAGAAGATGTGCTCACGATACATCAGGTTTTTACTTGTAAATGCAACTAATGAAACACAATTCCTGAGATAAAATAATGGGGCGGAGGGAACAGAAATAATTAATACAAATAGTTGATTTTGTTAAAATATTTTTTAATGTAACAAACTACTAAAATACTAAAAGTATAATTCCAAACTGCTATAAGCAATACCATGCATATGGCTGAGGAGATATAGATTTAACAAATCATAAATCACCATTCATAACCTCTAATGCAAACATTAGCCATTAAAGACATAATTGATAACTAATTGGTGCAGCAAACAAGTGTCTCTGGATCTATTTCAATCATTTATACATCAGTGTATGATGGATTATGAGCATGTGCATTGAAAAATCAAGTGCATGACTATATAAATAATATAAATGTATAACTGTTCTTATAATGCAGTATGTCTTAATGAGTCTGTATAAAAATATTTACAGAATAGTAATACTTACTTAATTAATTATAGCCCCTTTTATACTTATTTATAAGCATGGACTTACATAGAAAGTGTTACCGAACAATTTTTAGAACCTTTTATTCCAGAATAAAGAACCTTAAAGATTCCATAGATGTTAAAAGTTCTTCATGGAACCATCAATGCCAATAAATAACTTTATTTGTAATAGTGTATGTCTATAAAAAATAAAAAATAAAGCTATATGTATAGCCTAAGTCCATGGCGAACAAACAGAGGTATATTTCAAATGCCGATATAAATCAAAAGTTTTCAAACCCCAGTCTGTTCTGGGGACGTTCAGGCACATTTGTCACAGCATTATCACACCGTTGTCTCTCCGAACCATTTCTGGGACGGCCATTTCTCAAAAAAAGATTTTTCTAAATGCAGTAATATCTTTCCCGATAGGATGCCTTTCCTTCACTGCATAATGTCCTCAACAAAAAAATCCCAGATCTGTGTTGTAAAAGCTCTATCTCCCTGGCTGGCTGAACCGCTTTAATTCCCAGACACCTTATAGTGATGGCTTCAATTTCCAGGGCTTTTGATAAAATCGGGCAGTCTCCGGTGGATTGGGATTGAGTGCCCGCTACGGACGCCGTTTAATGAAGTGTCATAGTTTCAGCGGCTGATGTTTGACATAACCTCATTCAGTGCACTTGTGATAAATGTGAGCCTGGCAATCATAAAATATATAGCTATAATTGAGTTAATATGATTTAAAATACTAACCATTTGTACCCTGGGATTGCGCTGTCATTTGCCTTCCACAGGTATACGCTGCAGACAATACAAGGTTGTACATGTTTCATTACTGCGCTATCGACTCATCTCGACTGCCAACTAATTCATTAAGATAAACATAATGATGATCCAATGATTATGGTACGGATGTAAAGATAATGTCATTAGGATCGCTATGATTTATCAAAAGCCATTACAAAAGCAAGCTTTCTGGTTTCACACTTAGCACGACTTACACAGTGACATGTGCGATGAAATTACTTTAAGTCCTGTAGTCAATAATTGTATCCCTTTAAAACTCATCTGTGATCACCAAAATTACATATTTATAAAAAAAAATCTTGAAAAAAGTCTTGATTCTTTAAAATATCTTGAATGTAACTCGACACCCTTGCCTCATTTAGTATGCGTGGTTCTATGAATATGCAAATGAGCCCCGCCTCCACTCACTCACTCAGAGATCCACTGGTTGACGATCACACGTTGATCTGTTTGGTTACAAGGTAGTAACGATTGTATCTTAGCTTCTTAAGAGCGCTCTCTACGCTCAAGGTTACGAACGCTCGCCGCAATTACACGCGCGTTTCCCAAAAATGCACTTAACATGAACGCGCGAGAACGCGCTTACGTGCAACTTAAGAGTCGCTGTCCATTTGCAAAGTGCTGAAATATAACCTTATGGAATCGTATTCTGAACGTTTAACCTAATAATCGTCATCTGTTGTGGATTAGCAATCAAGACAAGTCTATATACACCTACAGGCGGAGGCACTGACAAAATGGCTGAAAAAAAAAAAAAAAAAGATGAAATTTTTTAATGATTTTTTTGTTCATTCATTCATTTAATTTAGGTGTGTATTTCTATTTTTTTCTTCCCTTTTTAATTATTTAATTTATAAATTCATTTAAACAAAAAACGAGTACAATAAAGTGTACAATTAAAGTACAATCAAAACCTTATATTATACTCACGTTGCAGTGTAATCTGCTAAATCTAGATGTAATCTGCCGGTTGTCCAGCAGGGGTCCTCATAAATATGTCTTCTTGCGATGCACTTGGGGATGTACGATTACTCCAGAGCACTCGTAGTTCTACGAAGATTGTCAAGTGCTACTTAAGTTACGATGCTTTTGGGAAACAGACCATTATATTAAGATCAGTCGTACGATCGTTTTTACGAACTTCTTAGGCTTACGATGCTTTTGGAAAACGCAGCCCTGATTGGTTACAAGGTAGTTTATATCATACTGTATAAATGCCGGTGCACAATACAAATAAATACTGTAAGAAAAGTATAGAAATGTAGCTGTCTGCATTCTCCTACCCCAGTTTAATGGGCAGAGATGTTGTGTTCCTGAACAGTCTGACTGTGGCACACATTGCTCTGATTGACCAAACTCAACAGTTTCTGATCACAAAAAATGTTTTATATTAGTTATATTAACAATATAGCACTGCCTCTCTTGTCTTATTGCTTACATAATACATATGTGTAGTATATCCTCTATAGCAGCCTCACCAGTATCGTCGTGTTTTCATAAATGTCAGTGAAAGTGCATTGGCTGAGTGTCTGGCCATCACAGAAGAACACATGATTTCATCTGACAGCTCGAAAGAATCACTTTCCTGTGCTAAAGCTCCCCTAACAGCGGCTGGTATCTGCTTGTGTACGGTGTGTCTGCTGGGATGGCCATTGTGTGGTGGAGGAGCTAAGGGATATCTGGCGGGTCACATCATTGGAGGGGGGTTGATGACTGGGTTAGATCCCCATCACTCTCCACTCGAGCGGAGAATATGTCCCCAGCAGAAGTACACTGTTTAGATGGTGATGGGATAGTGAACAGGTGACAGGCCGCTGACAGCCGTTTCCCGGGGGAGAAGCCTCTATTAGCCCTCCGCTACCTCGTAACTAGTGTTTGCATTGCGACACAGTAAAACATTTTGTTTTTGTTTTTTTTAACCCAACTGTTGGGTTACATAATGGGTCACTATGTTGGGTTATTTTCCAAAAAACATTGGGTCATTTTTAAAATCGTTGGGTAATTTCTAGTAATAACCCGGCTATAATACGCATGTTGTATGTTCAGTTGTGTATTTTGAATTTATGTACACAAATATGTATATTTACATTACATTCTAGACTACACTCTAAAAAATGCTGGGTTGTTTCAACCCAATTTTGGGTCAAATATGGACAAAACCAAACGTTGGGTTAAAAATGAAATTAAAAAATGTAACCCAACGGCTGGGTTGGTCCATATTTGACCCAAAATTTGGTTGAAACAAGTGTACCCAATATTTAGTTTGAGACATATTTATTGTTTTATACAAATAAACAATCAAATTGAAAACAAAGTATATTTTATTTATTGAATTAAAAATAAATAGTTAAACTAACTGTTGGGTTACTTTTAACCCAACTGGCTTTTAACTCAATGCATTGGGTTTAAAATAGCCCACAGTTGGGAAGGTGCTGTACCACCGCATAGTTGGGTTGCTCGTTGGGTTATTTTTAACCCAACATTATTAAGTGAGTACAGTCAGCGGTAACTAATGCTTCTGTCAGTGTAACGATGCCAATCATCACGTAACATAACCAGAGCTGGCATGATTCCCGTATACATGTATCAGAGAAAGAAGCTTGGCCTTTGTATAATGTTTGCATGCTTTGCTCACTACTTCTGTTTTGACAGACCAGGGAGATGGAGATTCACATCGACATGAAATGTCATTCACAAAACATCTGAGTTCTGAAATGTCACATGTTTTCGAGTTGAACAGGATATTCAGCAAGATAAACATGGCTTGAGTGGATCATGAAGAGTGGGCATCCCATACCAGAGCAGAGGCAGGCTGTGAATGCAGGTTGCTTGACACTTTGACCATTACGATTTATCAGTGTTAAAGGGGCTATATGTTAGAATTCAGAAGCCCTTGTTGTTAGCGACGCCGGTGGCCGTTTAGTGAACTGCAGCAGCACGTATTGCTCGCACTCGTAACGCACAAGAGACTGAACGTGATTCAATTCCTGATATACTCACGCCGAAGGTCTTTCCCGTTCTTCGCTTAGATGTAAACAGAAGTGTGAAATACCTTTGCAGAGATATAATGCTAGTGAACATCCAGACGCCGTCCACGCTAATGAGAGCGACGTTTATATGGATATGTAAATATGTGCTGCACACTTTCCTCTCAATAACAAAATAAGCTCAACAGAACTGACAGCGGTGAGAAAACAGCCGTTCAGAAAGCTTCTGATCACAGAGATGAGGAAAGCAGATCTGAGATTCAGCGGCATCATGTCGACAGATGAGGTCATTAAATCACACACTTATGATAGTTTGATTACACAGTATCTATTTGACACTATAGACTGTATAGATCTGGTTATGTGAGACTATAGTTTGAATTAAATACTCTGAATGGATTTTTTTTTTTTTCGGTTTTGAAATGATTTAATGACGCAATCATAAATTCTTCACTTGTTTCATTACTGGATGAATCAGCATTTTTGAACAAATCTCTTGAATGAATGAATGAATGAATGAATAAATGAATGAATGGATTCAATGACAAATACTTTTATAACAGTCACTTGTCCCCAATAACTATAAAGTTTTAATAACTGTTCTAATACTATGAGAATAGTGAAGTCCACATCACAACTACAGTGCCTTGCAAAAGTATTCACACCCCTACAGTGTTGTGCTAAACTGCTTTATTTTTTTTTTATCAATCTACACTCTACACCCCATAATGACAAAGCAAAAAAAAACAAAAAAAGATTTGTACCTTTATTTGCAACATTATTTATCTGTGATAACCTATTTATAATGACAATTTTTTTTTTCAACTGATGAACGATAGAAATTTGACAGCCAATCAGAATCCGTTCTGCTTTAAAGAGCTCTAAATATAATAGGCCTATTGCAGTGTTTATTATAAATTCGAGCACATCATTACTTTTTGTTAAATTCATGTTCCTGGTAATCTTGAATCTAAAATATTCAGCGGCATCTCTTCTCTTCTCTGATGACGAGGGCGGAGCTATAACCTGTCACTCACATGAGATCCACCAATAGCAAACCACAACCATCCAATCAATTCCTCAGACACAATCAAGCCCCGCCCACATTCTTGTTCCTGAAGCGATTCACTCGGATATGAGTCACAATAGAGGAGGAAAAGACTTAAAAGACTACCGAATAATCCTGAGTTTATAAAGTGCTGAGGTGAAGAGGTTATGCACTGGTCGGCTGTAATTTAAAGCAACTAGCCCCCAGATTTCTCCTCACTTCCCCACCCCAACCTTCATGGGTCTCCCTGAGCGAAAGTTTTCAGCAGGACATTACACACTAGAGCAGGCAGCAGATTGTGTGAGATTACGACAACATCCCGGCTCTGTAATATCTCCATGTTTGCAGTCATGGCCCGTCACCCCAGCTGACCAGTGGGGACGCCCACGCCTCAATCAACTCCAACTGTTATTAAATGCTGACCTCCATGAAGAAAAGTACAATGTAATGATGGCTTAAACAAACACAATTTATCATCGTCCGCACGCTGACATTACTTTACCCTACCAAACCCAGCCAAGCAGGCCCGGTGCAATTGGCCAGACTGACCCCAAAAACCGGCTCGCGCGATCCCCCGTACACAGTTCAGCTGCGCTCGGCCCGCTCACCCGACACCAGCGCGTGGAAATATGACATTATATGGAATACAAGGATTCAAATCATTACAGAAACATATACAGTCAAACCAAATATCATTCAGACACCAGATATCATTTTTGATATTTTTTTACTAGTGTGTGCAGGACACTATAGTTCATTTATGTGAGTGAGGAGAGCAAAATAAAGTAAACTGTGACATATTATACACAAAAACTCTTCATACCAGTAAAATGTATAAAAATTTGGGACCAAAAATGATTGGGACACTTTGAGCTGATCATGTTCTGCTGAAGAGTTTCTTCTTTAATTGCTAATGCTCTTTTCACACACACACTGAACACAATGAAGCATTGCTTGGTCACTGGTTGAGCTAACTGGTATTATCTGGTATTACACAATTGTAAACACTCAATCTTCAATCGCGCCTTATAAATCAGCCTCAATTATCACCCCGCAAGAACAATTACAGCGCTTTACAACTATAGAACAAAAAGAGCTAAATAAACTTATCACTTCATCTAAAACAACAACGTGCTTATTAGATCCTATACCAACTAAACTACTGAAAGAAGTGTTACCTGTAGTGGAAGAGCCTCTTCTCAATATTATTAACTCGTCTCTATCTTTAGGTCACGTTCCAAAAACATTTAAACTGGCAGTTATAAAACCACTCATTAAGAAACCACAATTAGACCCACATAATCTAGCAAATTATAGACCCATTTCAAATCTTCCATTTATGTCTAAAATATTAGAAAAAGTTGTGTCCGCTCAACTGTGCTCTTTTTTGCAAGAAAATGACATCTATGAAAAGTTTCAGTCTGGATTCAGGCCGCACCATAGCACTGAAACTGCGCTCGTTAAAATTACTAATTTACTTTTAGCTTCGGACCAAGGCTGTATCTCAATACTAGTTTTACTTGATCTTAGTGCTGCGTTCGATACTATAGATCACACAATACTCTTAGATCGACTACAAAATTATACTGGCGTTCAAGGACAAGCATTAAGCTGGTTTAGATCATACTTATCTGACCGCTACCATTTTGTCTATTTAAATGGAAAAAAATCGATCATAACTTCAGTAAACTATGGAGTGCCGCAGGGATCTGTGCTAGGCCCTCTATTATTCTCAATATATATGCTGCCACTTGGAAATATTATAAGGAAACATGGAATTAGTTTCCATTGTTATGCTGATGACACTCAATTATATATTTCATCACGGCCGGATGAAAACGCTAAATTATCAAAATTGACAGAGTGTGTTAAAGATATAAAAGATTGGATGACGCGTAATTTTCTTCTATTAAATCCAGACAAGACGGAGGTACTACTCATCGGTTCAAAAAAACCGCCCACAAAACCTCTCACAATACAACTTAACATAGTAGGATGTCCTGCTACTTTATCCTCTACAGTAAAAGACCTGGGTGTCATACTAGACTGCGACCTGTCTTTTAAAAATCATATTTCATATGTTACAAAAACGGCATTTTTCCACCTTAGAAACATTGCTAAGCTACGTAATATGCTATCAGTCTCTGATGCAGAAAAGTTAGTTCATGCATTCATGACCTCGAGACTAGATTACTGTAATGCTCTATTAGCTGGTTGTCCTGCATCCTCAGTAAACAAGCTACAGTTAGTCCAAAATGCAGCCGCTAGAGTTCTTACCAGATCAAGAAAATATGATCATATAACACCGATCTTATCATCACTACATTGGTTACCTATAAAGTTCCGTATTAATTATAAGGTATTGTTACTGACTTATAAAGCCCTAAACGGCTTAGCTCCAGTTTATTTAACGGATCTTCTATCGCCCTATAATCCATCGCGCTCTTTAAGATCGCTAAATTCGAGGCTTTTGGTTATACCTAGGATATCTAAGTCCACCAAAGGAGGGAGAGCATTCTCACATTTAGCTCCAAAACTCTGGAATAGCCTTCCTGATACTGTTCGTTGCTCAGAGTCGCTCTCCCAGTTCAAAACTAGATTAAAGACGCATCTCTTTAACCAGGCATTCATATAATTTTTTAATCTTACAGTTAAATCCGGCCTCTAGTTCATAACCGCCAGAGGAGAACTGGCCCCCGACTGAGCCTGGGTTTCTCCCAAGGTTTTTTTTTTCCTCCATTGGGTCACCTGATGGAGTTTTAGGTCACCATTAGGTCACCTGATGGAGTTTTTCGTTTCCTTGCCACTGTTGCCTTTGGCTTGCTCAGTTGGGGATATTCAATTTAATGAATCAATCAATATTACTATTGATTAGCATTACCAAACATGGACGTTTTATTATTATTTTAATTTAATACTGTGAAGCTGCTTTGATACAATCTGTATTGTGAAAAGCGCTATACAAATATTCTTGACTTGACTTGACTTGACTATCTAATTGTGTAGGCCTAGTTAAATTTACCAGCTGACACACTCTAAAAAATGCTGGGTTGTTTCAACCCAATTTTGGGTCAAATATGGACAAACCCAGCCGTTGGGTTAAATTTTTAAATTACATTTTCAACCCAATGTTTGGGGGTTTGTCCATATTTGACCCAAAATTGGGTTGAAACAACCCAGCATTTTTTAGAGTGCAGATATTCAACATAATTCATGTGTGAGACAGTCTAACAGAAGGACGGACAAAACCTGTCAAATATCCACTGAGTTCATAACTCATATTATAACCATTTTCTAAACTATAGACTGATGTGAGAAATGTTGAAGGTGTCTGAATAAATTTTGGTTTGACTGTATTTATAGACCATATAAGGTCCCACTTTATATTAAGTGGCTTTAAGTACTATGTACTTACATCGAAAAATACGTACTATGTACTTATTGTGTTCATGTTGTATTGTAAAACACTTTTGCTGCTATTGCGGTGTGATATGGGTAAGGTTAGGGGACAGGTGTGCTGGTATGGTTAAGTTTAAGGGTGGGTTAAGGTGTAAGGGAAGGTCAACAGTGTAATTACAAATGTAATTACATGCAGGTATTAAAAAAATTAAAGTACAATGTAAAAACATGTATGTACACAATAAGTCCATTGTATCAAATTATTCATTTCAATGTAAGTACATAGTACTTAAAGCCACTTAATATAAAGTGGGACCCTATATAAATATGTTAAAAGTGCATATAACAGTAAATGGTCATATTGACCAACTGTAAACATTACAAGACTCGAGTGCTATAGTTCTGCTAAATCCATTATAAATTCAATTGCTCAAAGGTTTCTCTTGCACAGCTCCAGAGATCTGGACATGCAGTTCTTAGTTGTTTTTGCATTACGCCACTGCTGCGAGTGAGTGGAGGCGGGGCTCATCTGCATATTCATAGAACCGCGCATACTAAATGAGGCAAGGCTGTAGAGAGTTACATTCAAGATATTTTAAGGCATGAAGACATTTGTTTTCAATAAAAAAAATTTTATATGTAATTTTGGTGATCAAAGATGAGTTTAATGGATAAAATGATTGACTACGGGGGACTTCTATATTAATTATATTAATAATATATTAATTTGAATAGTTTTTAAGGCCCCTCTTGTATGTTTGCTGAGGCTCCCTATCGTGTGTTAGCCTGATTAATGACCGCTGACCTGCATGCAGGGACTCACTTTTGCCAAACAAATAAAAACCACAGGACTGCTCAAACTTTTGCTACTTCCACTGCGTATCTGATATTATTATAACTTTACTACCATAATCATTACAGGTATAAAAAGTTTGCTTTATCAGTTAACCAATAAATGCGATGTATTGGTCAGGCCCATCAAACAGGTCATTCGGGAAATGATGTGCCAAGTGGATTTTTATGAGTGTATTTTCCAATGTAGTATACGCTGCGGGTCAATGCTAAGCTGAAGTTGCTTGACACTTCATCTATGGTGCTATGATTTTTTATAAACACTATTGACTTGGCCTTTATTGATTGGCGTGAATGTATCACACAAATCATTTTGCACCAAATCAATAAAGAAATCTTGTGGAAAATTTATATTAAAAGGCCTTTGTTTGCCTAAGTGAGTTTCAGACATCAGGCACACTGAATGCTTTGCTGATTAATTGAATTAGTTTAAATTTGGGAATGGCAAGCCCATTAAACAATGCATTCTTAAATCATGCACTGCCATGCGTGATTGAAATGAGATTTTCAACACAATAAGAGAGCTGTTAAATAAATCACATATGCATTTTACACAGTCAGAGGAAAAGGAGCATAACTCTTATGAACGTCTCTCAATCTTTAGGTCAACACTTGCTGATGGCCATTTGCCTGCAGTGGTGCCAGACGCTTCTCGCTTATATGAACATTTGAGGCTTCGTACAAATGATGTACAAATGATCTATTACAAAACGGATCTGTATAGAGAGTACGATTGGATTGAAGCGGTTTTTTAATTACTACAGTTGTAGATTCTGGGAAAGTATTTCATATTCAAGCAAATGCATGCTCACTTAATAATGTTGGGTTAAAAATAACCCAACGAGTAACCCATCTATGGGGTGGTGTAGCACCTTCCCAACTGTGGGGTAATTTTAACCCAATGCATCGAGTTAAAAGCCAGTTGGGTTAAAAGTAACCCAACAGTTAAGTTAACTGTTTATTTTTATTAAATAAACAAAATATTTTTTATGACAATATTTTAATAAATAAAATACATTGTTTTCAAATACAGATTGTTTATTTGTATAAAACAATAAATATGTCTCAACAAATATATGTTTAAATTACAAACTAAATATTGGGGAGTTGAACATAAGTTCAAAATACACAAGTGTACAACATACGTATTTAACCCAACAGCCGGGTTATTACTAGAAATTACCCAACGATTTTATACCCAACATTTTTGGAAAATAACCCAACATAGTGACCCAATATGTGTAACCCAAAGTTTTTTTTTTTTACTGTGTGACAATTTGTGCATTCTGGATTATCTAATTGTGTAGTTAAATTTACCAGCTGACAGATATTCAACATAATTCATGTGTGAGACAGTCTAACAGAAGGACGGACAAAACCTGTCAAATATCCACTGAGTTCATAACTCATTTTATTACCATTTTCTAAACTATAGACTGATGTGAGAAATGTTGAAGGTGTCTGAATAAATTTTGGTTTGACTGTATTTATAGACCATATAAGGTCCCACTTTATATTAAGTGGCTTTAAGTACTATGTACTTACATCGAAAAATAGGTACAATGTACTTATTGTGTTCATGTTGTATTGTAAAACACTTTTGCTGCTATTGCGGTGTGATACGGGTCAGGTTAGGGACAGCTGTGCTGGTATGGTGAAGTTTAAGGGTGGGTTAAGGTGTAAGGGAAGGTCAACTGTGTAATTACAAATGTAATTACATGCAGGTATTTTAAAAATTAAAGTACAATGTAAAAACATGTACACAATAAGTCCATTGTATCAAATTATTCATTTCAATGTAAGTACATAGTACTTAAAGCCACTTAATATAAAGTGGGACCCTATATAAATATGTTAAAAGTGCATATAACAGTAAATGGTCATATTGACCAACTGTAAACATTACAAGACTCGAGTGCTATAGTTCTGCTAAATCCATTATAAATTAAATTGCTCAAAGGTTTCTCTTGCACAGCTCCAGAGATCTGGACATGCAGTTCTTAGTTGTTTTTGCATTACTCCACTGCTGCGAGTGAGTGGAGGCGGGGCTCATCTGCATATTCATAGAACCGCGCATACTAAATGAGGCAAGGGTGTCGAGTTACATTCAAGATATTTTAAGGCATGAAGACATTTGTTTTCAATAAAATATTAATAATATATTAATTTGAAAAGTTTTTGCATTAATTTGCGTTTTTGCAATAATTTGTGCATTCTGGTTTAATTTGCAGAGACTAAAATGTGCCGTGACCAAATTAATCTGTTAAACATATATATTCTGCTGTTTTTCACATGTTCATCTGTGTTTAGTGTGTAATGTTGCTGTTTGATCATGAAAAAGCTCCAGTTCTCCTCTACATCAGTGTCAGTGTTTCTGAACTCCTGAAACGCCTCCATTGTAGTCTTGAGTTTCTTCCGGGAACGTATACGTCACAATATTCCTCATTATAATAATTAATATGCAGAATAAAGGGGCGGGGCCTGGTTGAGTTAGTCAGTAGTGTGTTAAACTGGCGGTTATAGTAAGGGGCGGGACATTTCCCAAACACACTCGAAGTGCTCGATCAATCACAACACACTGATCCAGCCGACCAATCAGAGCACAGTGTGCTTTTCAGGAGGAGGGGCTTCATAGAGACAGGAAGTAAACAGAGTTACTGACAGACTGGGAAGAGAGGAGCCGCAACAATGGAGAATATGAGGAAATAATCAACATTCAAGCAGGAAAACCCAATAGCAATAACCAAGCATGAAAGCATAATATGACCTCTTTAAGCGAGTCCACTAGCGAGTCACGACTGTTTGCCGAAACCGTATTGTCGCAAATTGGTCGTTCAACCACGTTGGTTAATGATGTCACGCATGTGGTGGAGTAATAGCTTTCTTTAATAAATCTGTTTGAGATCTAATTATTGCTAGATGTTTTACTATAAATTACGGACATGGCATCTGAGGAATATTTCAAATTTTTTCTCAGTTATTTTGCTTTATTTCCAGATTCAATCATAGGCTCGGTCTTACGCACTAGAGCACATTCACACATGCGCAGTCTTTAAAAACGGTGCTTTAAATCTCTTGACGAACTTAAGACGTTGTAAGACCGTCTAAATCGGTCCAATGGCGGTATCCGATAGAACGGGTGAAGCTCTACGTCTTTTCCGCGTGGCAAAATAATTTAGTTCCAATTAAACTTATCTGACTTCATTTTTATCACAACCTCGAATTTAGGTTAGATTGCCAATTGGTTATTCATATAGGAAGCTATGTCGCTCAGAGGTCCTCACGCCTTCTGTTTAACGCGGGTCTCACGATCACAATCTCGCCAGCTTCGGTCACTAAACAGAGGTAATTGGCTATATACCTGAGATCAGTCACTTTCACGCTTACACAGTCAAAGGTACTTGGGTATAGCCCCCGTGGTTTTGTATACACTTGAATTTAAAGTAACGTTTACTTCAGTAGAGGTATAGTCACTACTACAGATATAACTAAGCAGACCAACTTTACTTCTCTTATAAGAGCTTTGGATTGGCCATGCCGTGGTTTCCCACGTACACTTATCTAAAGTAATATTATATTAAAACAGAGGTAAGGCAAATTTAGGTTGGTCAAGCAGCATTTTAGTAGCCTGGTCCTACCAGACTCTCGCACATTTCATTTGTACAGAGAGTCTGGCCTCTCTCCATTGACAAGCGTTAACTTCCTTGAAGGCGAGTACTCTGTTGAAGTTTAAAACTATTGGATCTGCCATAACCAATCGCTTACGTTTGGTCGTGACGAAACGACAACTCAAACTAGCGCACGGCCTCAACGTCATCGTTCTCAGACACTCCCTCTGTTCGCTGGTTGGACCGGTAAAAAATTGTCCGGAGAAAACCCAAGAACACACCACAATCCCAGACGACATACTGAAGGAAAATGAAAATTGAGCGGAAGTACATAGGAGCATGGAGCCAGGCTAGCATATTAGCTGTTCTAAACGGAAATTCACATCTTGTCTTCGCGAACCGAGTACACTTGAATTAGTGCCAAATATTAGTCGTCACTAATCTGACGCAGACTCGCGGTAACAGTCGGAATTTATACAATTTATTAAGTCAGGTAAATGCATCATGCCAATTTCATAATCAGTTCAAAGATAATAAATACAAAACATCAAATGCTCTGGAATAAAGAGAGAACATGCGAACCTGACATTAGAAATACTCGATGCTGAGTGTCTTGCCCACTCTCCGCATCACGGGCTAATTTGAGCTAGAAATCGCCACGAGCCTCTTCAGCATCTCAGACCAACGCAGAAACCTCGTTTCAAATGTAAACATGAGTTCACATGGGAAATTGCATTAATCACCGTTCCAGACTTACTGGGGACAGAAGCTGATTTACATGAGGGCACACCCACAGCAGTTAAGTCAAGTAAAGTCATCTTCATTTATATAGCGATTTTAACAATGTAGATTGTTTCAAAGCAGCTTTACAGTGATAAACGTATAATTTAAGGTAACAGATTGTTTTGTCTTTATAGCGGTTCTTGAATAAAGATATTTTCCAGCTAAAGTTAGTTTTGATGGATTCACTTCCGTCGCAACGATCATTAGTTATTAAATTAGAGGCCGCTAAGACGACACCGTTCTCTCTACAGTTAACAAGATATCTCTAAACTCTCTTATTCCCTCTGTGGTTTACTTGTGTGGGAATGAGACCTGTGTACCAGTCGCACTGAGACATTTCAAATGATACCACACATGTATAATACTGTGTGATAATTGTTCATATTAAACCATATAGATGTTTGGGTGAATTCAGGTCAGGATGGGTGAAGGGAATGATGGGTAAATAGGGAGGTGATCAACTCAAGTGTGATCGTGTCTCGAATCGGGACGGTAATATAGCCAGAGAGTTTGAATGTTAATTTCCTTTGTTTTCTCAGAGAGTGTCTCTTCCAGTCTCTCCAATCTTATAACGCAAATTATATTTGTATGTATTCTAAATAAAAGATACAGATTGCACTGAATGTCAGCTTGCTTATTTTGCTCAAGATCAGGATTTATTGAGTCCACATGTAATGCAAACTAAACTGCTTCTAACCACAGCTGGAGATTTGTTGCTCACACACACACACCTCTGCGATGCTGATTGCGAATGTTCGTTTGAACGATGGTTCGGGAAACACCGGCTCGTTGAACTGCATATTTGGCTAACGATGCTTTCAGGAAACACACCCCTGCCCGACACAACAACACAGACTCAACCAATCAGCTGACTGAGGCGGGACTATATGTTTGACTAACAAATGACAGACCATGAGGGAGTGTTCAGGAAAAACGGTTTGCAATTACCGTATTTTCTGGACTATAAGTCACACTTTTTTTCATAGTTTGGCTGGTCCTGCGACTTATAGTCAGGTGCGACTTATATATCAAAATTAATTCAAAATTAATTCAAAATAAATTTCTAAATAAATGCGACTTATATGTGTTTTTTTCCTCTTCATGGCGCATTTTTTTGACTGATACGCCTTATAGTCCGGAAAATGCGGTAGTCGTTATTCTTTGCAAAATCTGTTTAGTGCAGTAGTTTAACATAATCATAGGTTAGATATTTCCACCATATTTCTGCTGTAATTATGACTTATTAAAAGTGCTTGTTTTTCATTTTATATATATATATATATTAGGGGTGTAACGATATTCGAACCGAACCGAAAAATCGCGATGCACCACCTACAGTTCGAACCGCGATTCTCTCATTTCGAACCGAAAGCGCCCCGCCCCCTTCTGCCCCGCCCAGCTCAGCTCTCACTTCACCTTATGTCACAAAACTATATTTTTCTGACATTTGATTAAATAGTAATTAGTAGCCTACACTTGTAACAACTAATTAAAGCTGTATTTTTACTAAATATATACTAACTTTTGATTTCCAAGTGCATGTTACGTTATATTTGGTGATCGATCACGCCTGGCAGTTAGACAGTGTTTCCCACACATAGACTAATTCGTGCCGTGGACGGTGCGCCACAGAATCAACACCGTCCGCTACATATTACGTTTTTTGGCGGCCGCAAAGTTAATTTTTATCCCGCCAAAGCCTTATTTGATCGGTGAGTGATGTAGATGACTGCTGCGCTTGTGACAGGGCGCATGTTACTGAGAGAACGAGCAGAGAGAGAGAGAGCCCGGCCGCGCGATGGTAAAAGGTCGGAAGACCGAAGCTTCACGTGCAGCATTCGGAGATTTTTTTCCTGAATTACCGGTGTGCATTGTGCTAAAAAAAGCGTTGCCTTATCTTCTCTGAAAAGCGTTCCGCACATTCAGCTGAGACAAACCACACGTTCAATAAACCTAAACACCTATCCAGTGTGATAGTGCACTGTGAAGTAGCCTAACATGAATAAATAAAGGATGAACAGCTGTATTTTTATTAACTAAGATTAACAAAGATTAATAAATAATACAGTAAAAAGATAGTTCATGAGTTATTATTGGTATTGTAATTAAGTGAAAAGTGAATAGTGTTCTTTATTCTTGCTGGTGCCCTGCCAGGAACCTTGACCCCACAGCGAACCGAACCGAGGCTCCAAAACCGTGATGTGAACCGAACCGTGGCATTGGTGTATCGTTACACCCCTAATATATATATATATATATATGTGTGTGTGTTTTATGTATTTTTTACCATTTTAATTAAGTTTTTATTTTACGTTTATTTTAAGTTTTATTAAAAGTCCCCCTGTGGTGTAAATCCAGTTTTTAATGTTGTTTATGTGTCTGTGGTGTTTTTAATCTGCTTTAACACACACCATGTGTAAGTTCATAAGTGGACAGCATGAGTATTTTCTGCTTAAAACTGCAGTGAACCAAAGACAGTCTCAAACACAAGGTGTGAAATCGCTGGTGTTTCTGACGTCACACACTACCTTGTAACCAATCAGATCAACGTGTGATCGTCAACCAGTGGATCTCTGAGTGAGTGAGTGAGTGGAGGCGGGGCTCATTTGCATATTCATAGAACCGCACGCATACTAAATGAGGCAAGGGTGTCGAGTTACATTCATGATATTTTAAGGCATGACGGATTTGTTTTCAAGGAAATAATGTTTAAATGTGTAATTTTGCTGATCAAAGATGAGTTTAAAGGGATACAATGGGGACTTTAACAAAATCAGCAAATTATGGCAAAAATATAATTTTGGCAGCAAAACGTTTCCTTAAACGGCAGCGTCACAATCTTAAAAGCACTCGGTGAAAACTCTCCCTGGAGATGCGTGATGTTGTGTGAAGTGTGGAGGAGACGTCTCACTTCTGTGGCACTGAAGGACTGCTGAAGGAGGACACTTTTATTTTTTTATAACTATCAGTTGATCATTGCTGTTTAATTATGTCGGGTGGATTTTGGAGTAGATAACATGCTGTTATCTCCCGGTGAGAAGGCTAGAAAGGATATCAAAAAGATAAGTCCCATTCCAGCACACGCGTGCGACTGCTGTTCAAATATTGTAATGTTCTTTCGTCTTTCAACATATTTAATCTTCCGCCGAACTGAAGCAGAAGAACAGTCAAAGGGAAGCCAGAAAAAATGGCGTATTCTTGCATATCTATTAAGCACAGGTGCATGTAGCCTTTACACAGATAAAGCCAATGATGGAATAAGGGGTGGGGGGGGGGGGGGGGGGCTCATGGCAATAATAATAGCCCAGAGGGATTAAAAGATCACAGGAGTCAAGAGGTGTGTTAACCACCATAAAATGCAGAAATGATGAGGCGAGATATGCACTCGGCGCGTGATCGAGGGCGCGAGCACCGGCTACACACGGGACTCGGTGCAGGGTCATCCCCAGAGAACTCTGGGATTAATCCAACATGCCGGTTAAGAAGTGTTTATAAAAAGGCCAGAGCAGAAACATGCTCTATTCAAGCTCAGGCACACAAAAAGATATGAAGGTTAAATTACATTTAGACAATAGCTCACTCAGTAAGGGATTGACAGCTAGCTGAAATTAATTTAGATTTTTTTTTTTTTTTTTATATAATGTTGATTTCTGTAATTTTTTCAATGTTTTGACAAAATCATCACAGAATTCATCAATTCCGCTGACTGATGTTTGCATGCTTGTTTTCCCTCCAAAGTGATGTCACTTCCTGGAAGGTGATGCCATTGAGAAACTGGCTTTT
This sequence comes from Phoxinus dragarum, assembly GCA_033366665.1. Classification (NCBI taxonomy): domain Eukaryota; kingdom Metazoa; phylum Chordata; class Actinopteri; order Cypriniformes; family Leuciscidae; genus Phoxinus; species Phoxinus dragarum. Next base: position 19,517 of record JARPMJ010005750.1, read on the forward strand.
GTTAGTAAAAGGGATTTTTTAAAAGTCAAACGGGAAGGACAGACATGTAAAGGACAAGAAAAAGCTTTACATTGATTATCAATTAAAGTCCCCCTGTGGTGAAAATCCAGCTTTTAATGTTGTTTATGTGTCTATCTATGTGGTGTTTTTAATCTGCGTTAATACAAACCATGTGTAAGTTCATAAGTCGACAGCATTGCTGAGTATTTTCTGCTTAAAACTGCAGTGAACCAAAGACAGTCTCAAACACACGCCCGTTTCCTGCAAACATGTGACCAATTCCAGGCTCATTTGCATATTCATGAACCTACGTATAGTAAATGAAGCAAGGGTGTCAAGTTACATTCAGGCTATTTTAAAAAATGAAAACATTTCCACAGGGAGAAATTTTTTAAATATCTCATTTTGATTATCAAAGATTAATTTTAAGGGATACAATTATTGATTATAAGGGGACTTTAAGATGATATTCCCAAGAAAACGTTGTTTTAAATATTTAAATTAGAAAAAGATGCCAGATTCCCAAAAGTATAAAAATAAAAACCTTCATAACTGCTATTTTATTCTTAAATTCTATCTAAAGAATAAAGTCAAACATATTTTGTATTCCCAAAACATTTTCTTGAGAATGTTCTTATCTATTTTTCTACAGATTTGTTCTAATGATAAAACACAAGAAGAATTTGAATTCCTGAAAACAATGTTTTAAAAAAATCATCGTAAATATCCTCCTAAAGTTAGTATAACCTCAGACTTGTCTCGAATCCTGAAAGGTTAGATGTTTCATCAATTCATCAGCTCAGTTCAAACAGCATTAGATTGTTATTATGATTATTATTATGGTAATCTGCAAACACACTTTGAGTTGAGTTGATCAGCAAGAATAACCGCAGAACCATTTTCTTCTTAAGAAGAAAGAAGTTCTCAAGACAATATTTGAGAATAATTTTCACTTAGATTTTATCTTAAGAAACATCCACTCAAACCAAAGTGTAAAGATTTAAATTCACCCGTGTGTGTGTGTGTGTGTGTGTTCACTAAGCTGTGATTAAAGACAACTAGAACAGTACTTACGTTGATATATATCAAATTATATTGATAATATTAAAAATATATTTTTTCTTAAAAGTATGTTTAATTTATTTTTGGTCACACTTTACTAATATGGTCCAATTCTCACTATTAAACTATGTATTTTACCTCAATAAACTCCTAATAACTGCTTATTAATAGTTAGTAAGGTAGTTGTTAAGTTTAGGATTAAGGTATTTAGAATATGATCATGCAGAATAAGGCATTAATATGTGCTTATAAACAGACAATATCTTAGTAATATGCATGATAATAAGCAAATAGTTATGGTAATAGTGAGAACTGGACCCTAAACTTAAAGTGTTACCATATTTTTATATATTTTATTCAATATATTAAGACTTAAGATAAGAGATGATGAGGACAGACACACGTTTATAGAGCGACTAAAATCACATCATTATTATTAAACTGGAGCGGACACATGTAAAATAATAACACATATTTCCATAACTCACCTTCACAGTGAAGCGTTGCATTCACCGCCTGTCTTCACCAATCTGTGGGAAATCTGCTCATCCTGCAAAGAAACGGCACGTGTTAGAGTTTGTTATATTTTGAACAATGCAATAAAATCAATAGATGCACAATAGCAATACACAGTCAAATCATTAAACAAATATCACTTCTTTTTTTTTAAATGAAATCTTAAAAAGCCATTGAAATCAGAGACGTCTTCAGACGAGATTTTAAAGGTTAAGATGGATTGAGTTTGCAAGTTTAAAGGAAATGTCAAACGCCGCATCCGCAAACATTTTCCCGACTCGCGGCGAGGGCCGGAGAGAAGTGCGAGAGCGATTGGGACGGGGGATCGGATGCTCCATTAGCAGCGGATTTATTCAATCAGCTGCTCACCTCTTAATTAAAGGAACTAATTATGCTATCGAAGGCCTTGGCTGGTGGCTCCAGGAGTGTTTTGGCTGGCACACACACACACACACACACCTCGCTGAAGGTGATGACCTTGTGATAACCCGTGTGTTCATCACTCAAATTACTGTCCCCTGTAATGGTAATGCCAGAGCACTGGAACACCGGGGCCGACTAATCTGTATTCAAATTACATGCCAGCAAACAGTGAGGTGGCCCGCGCGGCCATAACTCAGCAGCAGTGCATGCTGGGAAGGGAGCTCCTCCACGGCCAATCAGGCTTTATCATACATTTCCCAGGTGTGCGACGGGCCTTCTGTGGAGCCGGTGATATTGGGAAAATTCATCACAAGTCTCCCTCGCAGCCGTAATGGTCAATTTAAATTAATTACTAGTGGGACGGGTCAGTCATTCACGGAGCTAAAGCCAGATGAAGCCGTGGAGATCTTGTGTCTTCCATTGGTGGAACTTCACATTGACTTTAATCAGGACAGTTCACCCTAAAAATACAATTCTGTCATCATTTACTCACTCTCAAGTTGTTTCAAACCTGTCTTCTGAACGCAAAAGAAGATATTTTAAAGAATATTGTTAACCAGACAGTTAATGGACCCCGTTGACTTCCATAGTATTTATTCCTAGGCTATGGAAGTCAATGGCTACCATCAACTGTCTGATTCCTAATATTCTTTAAAATATCCTATTTTATGTTCAGCAAGATTCATACAGGTTTGAAACAACTTGAGGGTAAGTAAATGATGAAAACATTTTCATTTTTGAGGGAACTATTCCGTTATTGCCTAAAATCATAAATTAATGAGCATTTAAATTAATATTTCCATAGGCTAATGTTTGTTAATGACTTTTAATTAGTTACCACGCTTTTCATCAGAAAAGGTCCTACAATTATCGGCAGATGTTATGATCTGTGTAAGGCTCAAGCTAACAATAACATAGCTAACCTATACATCAAACTAGCATCTCTGTTGTAGCATGAATGCTACAAATTGCTAAATGTTTGGTGGGAAAATTACATTTGTTCATAATTTGACATACCCATTATATACTTAAAAAATACTTGAGTAAATTGGCAACTAGAAAATAATTACTAATTATAAATCGTAAGTAAATGATCATAAACAGTATAAACTTACATCTGGTCAGTGTTGGTCAAGTTACTTGGAAATAGTAATTAGTTACTGATTAATGATTACTTCTCCAAGAAAGTAATCCAGTTACTTTACTGATTACTTATTTTCAAAAGTAATTAGTTACTTTACTAGTTACTTTACTAGTTACTTTACTTCAAAAACATGATGCACGACCTGAAAATGCTATAAAAGCAGACCTTTCAGCCTAATTCTATTCTTTCTGCATATTCCATCATTTAAAATTGAATCAAATTAAACATTCTCTTTTTTAAAACTTGTTTAATTAGTTTCAATATTTTAACTTTATGCACATTGCATCAACCAAAAATTTAATTAAATGCAACAGTCTCAGACTTGAAGAAAAATGTTGAACATTTAACCAATTTCTGCAGAGTCCACCATATTTTAACGAAATACACAAAGTCCTTCTTCTGTTAACTTATATTTCTGCATATTCCAGCATATAAAATGCAAATATTTTTTTGTAAAATCCTCTATTCGATTAGATTCAAATAAAATACAGCAATAAACTAATTAAAATGAAAGTCTCTCATGACTGTATTCCAAATTATTAACAGTTACGTCTTTTAACATTAAAGAGCAGATTCGTTTTGTTTTTGAAAATCGTCAGATGTTTTTACCATTTCATGGAGTTTTCCTTTGTAGAAAGCCTTTCGTTAAAGTGAATTTCGTTTTGTATAAATTGTATCTTAATTTTAATAAATATTGCATCAACCAATTGCATGTATTTATTAAATAAAAAGCAAATATAGCAGACAATATAATAACCGTGCATTGAGGCGGTAGCGCGCCGCGTTCACTTGCATTGCATTGTTAAAAGCCTTTCTTTAAAGTGAATTTCGTTTTGTATAAATTCAATTATTTTTGTATCTTATTTTAATAAATGTTTCATCAACCATTTGCATGTATTTAACAAATACAAGGCAAATATAGCAGACAATAACCGTGACATGGAGGAGCCGGCGCGCCGCGTTCACTTTCACTTTCATTGTTAACTAGAGCGCGCACCTCATAAATGAATGAAACTCAGCGTAGGCCTATGTCTCATGATACATTAGCATTAAATATCTTTGCTGCATCCTTTCTAGAACAGACAAGGGCTTTCTCGCGGCTCGCATCAGCATTTACGGATGATGAGTTTTGTGATGCGGTTGCGGATTAAATAAATAATAGGCTACCCCATTCGCGCAGCTCTATCGATAACAACATTGAACACTAGGCTACACAAATAGTATTTTTTATTTTTATTTAGGAGATTAATTTTCCATAGTGACATAGGAGGTGCCGGATCCAATAAAAAGGTTCCGTATCCAATGTCGGGCGTGTTCCGGCTCAAATTAAGCCACGACTCACGAGACAGTCTAACGAAACAACATCACAGTAACGCAGTAACGCTGCCTCCTTACGGGAAAGTAACAGTAATCTAATTACTGTTTTTGCAATTGTAATCCCTTACTTTACTCGTTACTTGAAAAAAGTAATGGGATTACAGTAACGCGTTACTTCTAACGCGTTACTGCCCATCACTGCATCTGGTACAAATGTTGGTATTTCTACTCCCAGTTCTCGATCATTCCTGTCATTTTTCATAAATGAACACCAAATATAAACAGAAGCCAACAAGAGGGTGTGTGTGTGTGTGTTAAATATGTAGGCCTACGTTCAGAGATGATTTTACTGCTCAACAGTTGACCGTGTGTTTTCATGATGTTTTGTCGCCATCTTGCGGTCATGTGACATTAAACTTCCCTTCATAGAGCTCCTGAAACTCATTAAAATGCTTTATATGTTCTGTCAGACTTCTGTGATATCCTCCTGAGACCCAGAATTTTTTTTTTTTTGAATTTAGCATTTTTTCATGTCATTACATTGTTTAGAGCATAAGAATAATTTTTATTGTAACATTTTTAAACAATATATTGTATTCATATCTAATGCTATGTCCTCTAGTGACACCAGGACTCAGTTGTTTAAAAAATAAAAAGGCATTAATGACATTCAATATGAATGGGATTTTTTTGTTTCTTGATTTTTTTTTTTAACAAACTTTGAATAAAGATGATTCTCAACTATGTTGTGGAAGATATAATAGAATTAATTGATACACCAATTTACTTCATACAATATTTGGGTAAAATGGCCATAAATGTGTAGTCCCATTCAATTACCGGTAATTTGCATATTAATGTGTTCTTAGGGAAACATGTAATGAAAAAAAAAAAGTGTAATAATGGGAGAAATAATTGGCAACATTTCCTATAATATCTAATATGTTATGGGAATATTGATCTATAATTTGACCGGTTGTCTCCCAGAATGCCTGATAAACATGCTGTAGTCCTGTGGACATGTATGAATCAATGTCCTGTTCTGTGACTAAATCATATTTTGAAGAGAAAGCCCATAACATTTTCCTGAGATGTTCAAAAAAAGAGTATACAAAATATACAAGTTTAAGTTTAGTTTTACACAATGTCCAATTTCAAAATAGTTTTTTGAATTATAACCAATTTATGATGATTATTAATGTGATAGGGGAAAAGGCAATAAACATAAGTTCAGTCCAGTTAACAGACTCCAATTCCTCAAATTAACCATACACATTTTTTTTTTAAACATTTCATAGCAAAATAATAAACAATTTACTACAGCTAATAAAAAACATGTGCTGTCATTATCCTTATAATAAATCATGTACATCATGCATTTAGTATGCATTATATGTAGGGGTGTAACAATATATAGTGTCAATATATCGGAATACAAAAATGCATCAATATATATCGTGGATAGTTCACCCAAAATAAAAATTACTAAGCATGAAAAATTCAAGTTTTCAGAGTTGTAGTGTCAGAACTTCATTAAACTACTATGTATAATGTAGAATATAGTGTATAATAATGCACTGGGGAATATGTGTGTGTCCTGATAATGCCAGATGTCTGATGTTACCAGTAAAAGTGTCGACATTATTGTAAATATATCGAGTCAGTGACAGAGATCAAGCATATTCATCTACAATAATCCTGTGTTCATCTTCAGGATCATGAATATTGTTATTCTGGCGTCTCTATTGTCTGTGCTTTGGGTTTCAGCACGAGTCCAACTCTATTCAGTTACACACACTATGATATCAAATCTAGCAGTTTAATCAACTTTATTTTTGTTAATCTTTTATCATGTGTCTTTGAGTATCGCAATAATATGGTATCGTGAGTTCAGTATCGAGATGTGTTGAATTGTGACATGAGGGTCTCGTTACACCCCTAATAATTTGTGTAAAAATAAAATCAGTAAAATCTCAAGATATCAAATATCACAATTAAAATGATTCAGCTTTTAGGTACTTTGGCAATGGACAAAAAATATAAATAAAAGAAAGTTTAATATATGTGAAATATGTTTTATTCAGAAAGGCATCAACAGTACCATTGTGTTTTTCACAGAAAATACGCGTGCTCCAGATTCCCTCGCTTCAGCAGTGTGTGTGTGTGTGTGTGTGTGTGTGTGATCAGGCTAGGGCTCAGCTCTGGAGAAGCACTGCAGGCTCGGGAGCTTCCAGCGGGAGCCGGTGTGTATGCGCAGGTCCAGCCACTCCTGCTGAGCCGAGGCCAGGTAGGACTCGCAGGACTCGGGCGGGGGGGTCAGCAGGTCTGGGGTCAGCGCGCTCTCGGCTCGGGTCAGGGCCTGGTGCCACGCCGCCTGCACATCCATGCTCTCCAGGTTCTGGAGGCTGCCCGCCGCCTGGTCCATCACCTGAGCGCTGGTCGGGCCTGAGGGACACGGCACACGGGGTTAAAGGGACAGTTCACACACAAACTACAATCGATAAGCGAGTGTACCTGCATTTACAGTAGATATAGCATTTTCCTTCAGGTCAGCCCTATATATTCATAATAAAACAAATCCGTTTGAATGTCCGCTGCGATATCTTGTCCGTTTAAAGGGCACCTATTATGGAATTTTGAAATGTACCTTTCATGTAGTGTGTAACATAGATCTAAGTGAACAAAAACATCCTGCAAAGTTTGAAATATGAAAGTGCACCTGTATATAAAGTTATTGTCTTTCAAAAGTAAGAGTCGACTCGGAGTCATTTTTATGAATCGTTAGAAGACCGAAGCTTTTTCTCTGACTAGATGACGTCAACTTGTCAAGTTATTTGAATACGATACGCCCACTTATTGCTCTCCAAGGCCAGCAGGGAAACATCAGGGGACGAGACGCTGTGTTCTGAAGTGCGACTCAAAAGCAAACTTTTTTCATCTGCCCAAGGAGGAGCATTTGAAGACTAAGTGGCTACAATTCATATATACAACTATACCACAGAAGTGTAGTCCGAGCCTTGTGCTTTGTTCGCGCCATTTTTAAGACGATTGCTTTTTAAATGCAATCAAACTTGGATTCGCGAGCCGGCTGATATTGAAGGAAGGTTCAGTTCCAAGTGTATTTGCATCAGCTTCCTCCTCCGTATCACAACCTGTAAGTGTTATTAATAATTTTTGCTTCTATGTTTTATGTAGCATGCTTAATAATTATTTTGTTTGTTGTGTAAGCACCGTTTAGCTTCTAGGTCTTCAATGGCAATTGTATTGACTGATATGTGAAGTGTTTGTCGTTGTTTTCGGAGTTGTCTTAAAGAATAGAGTAATACCTCGTAGTAACGTAACTGCATTTTTTTTGTTGTAAAAACGTTATGTTTATGCTTCGGGCTAACGCAAACAAAGACTGATTGTGCTTTTACAATATGAACTCTGGGCTATGCTCGCTAACATAACATTAAATTCTTTAATTTATTTTTAATTTTTTACCACAAACTATAAAGCAGTGGACTATAATCATTATTATAACACGATTTAATTGATAAAAGCATCATTGTACTCCGTGTTAAACAATAAGTATTATCTCTGTAAACACTGCTGGGTCATCTGACCAATCAACGCAGATTAGCGTCGCGCAGAGGAGGGGTTTGAAAAACGAGTCGTTGAACGAATCATTTGGGAGTCGGTGAGCAAATCAGGTAAAAATAAATGCATATTATACGAAAACAAAAGTGTTTTTTGTCATTGCATGCATGTAAAACTGTTGTTGGGGACTCCCTAAACAACATTAGGAACATTTTAAATGTCATAATAGGTGCCCTTTAAGAGTTAGGGGTTTCCCCGTGCCATAGTCATCTGTCAGTCTCGTCTTCCTTCTCCGTGATCACTAGTTTGAGTCCTTTCACTGTAAAAGTCTTCTCTACTGACTCACTCATAAACAGTCTTTGTCTCCATCTAATGGAGAAATAATGTGTGTAACTTCAGTTGCTGTTTACGGTCAGGGACTATTTTCTCCAGCGGAAGGAAGGCTTTTAGTGATTTTACTTCATGAAAGTTGCATAGATACATATTTTTCGGCTTTAATAGTAGTATTGTGTAAAGCAATAAGGCACTCGAGGCGAGCGCTGTATCGGGAATAAGTCACGGCTGAAGGGGTTGCAGACACGACAGCCACAGCACAGCTGGTACCTTATTGCTTACTTAAATGTTTTGTATTGAAAGTATGGTAAATACCAACGATCACATTTAAAAATAAACATTTTTTGGCATATCACAAAAATAACCTGCAGCCCATCTGAAGTATATAACAATAATATCCATCTCAAGAGTGGAAACCATGCAGACAATCGTTAACAGCAGAAGTGAAATCTTATTGTAGTTTTGAAATCTGGGTACCGTCTTACATTTTAAAGTCTCGTACGGGGGGGTTTGGTCTCTTCAGCGAGGCACTCTTAGTCGGGAAGCGCTTCTTTGTCTGTTTGCGCTCTTCATCTTATAACATCACACTCGGTCACCATATTCCTCTGCACACTGGTGTTACACGTATTTGGCGCCACCTTTTATTGTGGGTGTATTATTAACATGCATGCATGATAATAGCAGAACTCATGGTCTGAGAAAATATTTTTTGTGCGCAAACAAACAAAAATAATGACTTTATTGAACTCTTGATGTTCTTCAGTGTGGGCCTCTGAAGCCCCTTTCACACGGATAATGTGTCCCGGGATCGTTTGATTTTGCTTCATTCACACTGCCAGTGATTTTCCGGGATCTGTGAGTGTGTTCACACACATCCCGGTAAGATCCCGTAAAGACATGTGACGTCAGGAGGAGACATGTACACTAGCGCATCGTGTCCCGGTCCACAGCGCTGGCGAGCGCGCTCAGCTTCAGCGCTGGATAGTGAGGAGCTCCTGGTCTCGGCTTCGCTCCAGTTTGCAGACATTTTTTCATTCTTTCTTTGTTGATGACGAACACAAACTTTCTAGAGTCGCGCGATGGCACGTGCGTCATCACTACGACACATCCCTTTCGGCATTGATCCTGGCTTTTGTTCACCAGGGCGCAGTCCGGGACTGATCCCGGCAATGTTACTAGGTCCCCAACCCGGGATCGATCCCGGCATCAATCCCGGGACGTGTTTGCGTTCACACAGAAGGCACTCTGGCTATTTCTGGTATCATAATGGACTCCACCCTCTCATACCAAACACACATCAACCATATCACCTTGTTCCACCTCCGCCCCTCCCTTATCCTGTCAACAGCAGTGATGGGAATAACGGCGTTATAAATAACGGCGTTACTAACGGCATTACTTTTTCCAGTAACGAGTAATCTAATTGATTACTCTTCTCATCTTAATAACGCCGTTACCGTTACTGCCAAAAAATTCGAAAGCACGCATAGTAGTGATGGGCGTTCGGCTCTTTTGAGTCAGCTCACTGAAAAGAGCCGGCTCTTTTGGCTCACAAACGGCTCTTTAAATGACTTTGACTATAATATTTCAATTTTTATTACATAATTATTTAATTTCTATAGGCTAAATTTGTAAAAATAGAGTCGGCTCTTCAGATATGAGAGCCAGCTCCCGACGTTCACCTAAAAGAGCCAGCTCTTAGAGTCGGCTCATTCGCCAATCGCGAACGACCCATCAAAAGCTCATTCGCGAACGACCCATCATCACTAATGCTCATGAATTGCGAACGACCCATCATAACGCATAGTCGGACAGGACAGGACAGGACACACAAGGAACAACACAAGCCAGTCAGTCAACGAGAGACAGGTATGGCGACGAGCCCAAATAATCCAAGTAGTTCCCCACAGCAACATTTTTTTTTTTTAGATGTGTGTACAATGTTTCATGTTTCTGTTAATAATGTATTGTATTAAGTGTCCATTTCATTATAATATTCAGATAGATTTATAATAATTAATTGAACATGCACATGTATTTTAAGTTCCGTAAAAGAGGGGTAGAGGCGGGGTCACATTTGAGCATTTAAAATTTAATTTTACTTGAAAGTAACGCTATAGTTACTTTAAGTAACTAGTTACTTTTAAAATTTGTAACTGAGTAACTAATTTAGTTACTTTTTGGAAGAAGTAACTAGTAACTGTAACTAATTACTTTTTAAAAGTAACTTGCCCAACACTGGTCAACAGCTGAAATCCTCATTCACGCATTCATAACTTCAAGACTTGACTACTGCAATAGCCTTCTCTACGGACTTCCTACCAATCAACAACAAAAACTGCAATACATCCAGAACTCAGCTGCCCGCCTCCTAACCCACACCCGGTCCAGAGAACACATCACCCCTGTTCTCCATCAGCTCCATTGGCTACCTGTTCATTACCGCATTCAATATAAGCTCCTTCTCCTCACCTATAAGTCCCTCCATAACCTGGCCCGCCCTACCTCACTGAGCTCCTGGAACAGCACCAACCCACCCACCACCTCCGTTCAGCCGGCACCAACCGCCCTACTCCGACCGTCCGCACTAACCGCCGGACTTTGGGGGAATCGAGCCTTCGCTATCCTCTGAAACTCACTCCATACATCCATTAGAAACTCCGACTCACTGCCAAACTTCAAATCAGTACTCAAAACCCACCTGTTCAAACTAGCTTTTCCCTAAACCCCTTGTTGTTTTGTTTTGTTTTATTCCCCGTGTGAAGCGTCGCTTTGGGTTGTACATCAGCAGGTTGGCTAACTATTGGCCGATGCTGGTCATGTGTGTGATGATGCGTGTGACGTACACCCCAGAAGCGCTGCGATGTTACACTACCTCACTCGAGGCCCACACAGAAGAACATCAATAGTTGAATAAAGTCGTTATTTTTGTTTTCTGGTCGCTTGATAAGCTTAAGGTTGAGCCACTGTAGTCACTTGAACTATTTTAACGGTGTCTTTAATAACTTTCTGGGCCGGCAAGTTTCAATTACAACAGAAGCCTATGGAGGAGTAAGACACTCTCAGATTTAATCACAAATATCTTCATTTGTGTCCCGAAGATGAAGGAAAGTCTTACGGGGAACAACATGAGGGAGAGTCATTACTGACAGAGTTTACATTTTTGGGTGAACTATCGCTTTAAGTAAAATCACTAAAAGCCTTCCTTCCACTGGAAAAAATAGTCCCTTACCGTGAACAGCAACATACATACATTATTTCAGCATTAGATGGCGTTAAAGACTGACTTTATGAGTGAGTGAGTCAGTAGAGAAGACTTTTACATTGAAAGGACTGAAACTTGTTATGAACACGGAGAAGAAATCTGACAAATGAGGAATGACTTTGGGCACGGGCACGGAAAACTCCTTAAAACTGTTAAAGGACAAGATATCGCGATCTCTATACGCTTCAATGAACAATATCAATGAGAACAAAAATGTGTTTACGTTGCTAAGAGTGGTTGCAAGGGGTGTAGTACAATGATACGTAGGACAGTTGGGTGAAGCGGCCACAGACCAATCAGAATCAAGGACTGGATCTAACCGTTTTCTAATGAATGTTAATGAGTGAGTGAACTCACAGCAGTGTCTGAAGGGCTCCCAGCTGCGGGAGGGCAGGTAGGGCTTGGCCACTGGTTGCTGGAGCAGGCACACGATCGCATTGTCCACCTGATGAAACACACGCAAAGACAGCAGCTTCTGGAGCAGCTCCTCCGAGAGACTGTACTCCTCTGAGCGAACCAGCTCTCGGATCGAGTCGAAGTCCTGCTTCAGCTGCAGAGCGCCCTGGATGCTGTGTGAAGATCAGATCACGGAAACACACAGTGAAGCGCTAGCGTCACACACACACACACTCTTGTACATCTATCTTTATGAGGACATTCATTGACACAATGCAATCTCTAAAAGTTTACCCTAACCTTACCCATCACAACTAAGTGCCTAACCCGACCCCTGACCCTAAACCTGCCCTTAACCTCATTACAACCTGATCCCTAAAACCAAGTCTTGACCCTCAAACCGGCATTTTTTTATGTTTTTAAAAGAAGTCTCTCTAGTCACAAAGGCTGCATTTATTTGATTAAAAATACAACAACAAAAAAACAGTAATATTGTGAAATATTATTCTAATGTAAAATAACTGTTTTCTATGTGAATATATAGTAAAGTGTAATTTATTCCTGTGATCAAAGCTGTATTTTCAGCATCATTACTTCAGTGTCACATGATCCTTCAGAAATCAGTATAATATGATTTGATGTTCAAGAAACATTTTTGATTATTATTAATGTTGAAAACAGTTATGAACAGTTTTTCTTTCAGGATTCTTTCAGGATTCAGAAAGTTCAAAAGAACAGCATTTATCTGAAATAGAAAGCTTTTGTAACATTATACACTACCGTTCAAAAGTTTTATTTTTGGGGAAATAAATAAAAGAAATCGATACTTTTATTCGTCAAAGATTAATTAAATTGATCAAAAGTCAAGTAAAGTAAAGACATTTATAAGATTCCACTTCAGATAAATGCTGTTTTTTTTTTTACTCTCCATTCATCAAATAATCCTGAAAAAAAAAAAAAACATTTACACAACTCTTTTCAACATTAATAATAATCATGTTTCTTGAGCATCATATCAGAATGATTTCTGAAAGATCATGTGACTCTGAAGACTGGAGTAATGATGCTGAAATCACAGGAATAAATTACACTGTACTATATATTCACATAGAGAACAGCTGATTTACATTTAAAATACAGAAAAAACAGTAATATTGTGAAATATTATTATAATCAAATAAATGCAGCCTCAGTGAGCAGAAGAGACTTATTTTAAAAACATTACAAATCTCAGCGACCCCAAAGGTTTGAACCGCAGTGTACACGTCAACTTATTCCACCGCTAACCTCACAGTCCGCCTCATACTCTATTGAGAGTTAGTTGGACGATCAGAATAAAGTGTGTGTTTGTTTGGCAGCGCACACACACCTAAACTTGATCTTCTGTTGGAGGATGTGCTCCATCCAGGCCTCCATGAAGGCGGTGGTGGCCTCGGCGAGAGCAGGGACGCGGGCTTCATCGGGGAGGGTCTGGATGCTCTCCATCACCGTCCCGATCACGCTCTGAGCCGCGCACGCCGCGTACTCGCTCGGCCTGCTGGGAAGCTCTGCACACAACACACACACACGAGGATTTAGCGGTTCACAAGCACTACACACTGCAGACTAGCATGAGGAGCTTTCGCACCGGAGGAACCTTTTTACAGTTCCTAGAACTGTGTGTGTGTGTGTGTGTGTGTGTGTGTGTGTGTGTGTGTGTGAGTGTGTGTGTGTGTTCGCCCTGACTCAATCCATCAGCCAATCAGATTGGAACTTGTGATTTTTAAAAGCGGTCATTTGTGTGTGCGTGAACAGTCAGTAGGATCCTGCTTCTACTCTCCATAAAGCAGTTTGCAATGACAACATACCCAGAAGCCATTTATTGTTTCAATGAAAGTTACTGTAGCATTGATGAGCAAAGTAATGCGCCCGTTATTAATGGGGATGGGATTGCAAACGATGTATGTTTTTCTGAATTGGAGGCCAAAGAACAACTTTGAATGGGGATGTTGCTCTGTTTAGACAATGTATAACAATGTTCTAATACTGTATGAATATATTTTGACAAGTACTTATCATCATAAAGGACCAAAGTAAAGTGGACCTTATTTCTGAAAAATATTGTATGGTAGTCAATGGCGCGAGACAACACATATTTTGATCTCGTTTGAATTGTGGCCTGAATTACACACATGATGTTTGTCAATTTAAAAGATACATTTTAAAGTCAAGAAAGTCGCAGTTTGATGTAAAACTGTTGAGGTATAAGACTGTGAAAATACGCAATTACAAAGACTACAAACCCAAAAGGCGCACGTGACGTCATACCTTTTCTCTCGATGAATGAAGCTAACTTTACTGAGGCTAACTTTACTGAAGCTAACTTTACTGAAGCTAACTTTACTGAAGCTAACTTTACTGAAGCGCTAACTTTACTGATGCTAACTTTACTGAAGATAACTTTACTGAAGATAACTTTACTGAAGATAACTTTACTGAAGATAACTTTACTGAAGCTAACTTTACTGATGCTAACTTTACTGATGCTAACTTTACTGATGCTAACTTTACTGAAGCTAACTTTACTGAAGCTAACTTTACTGAAGCTAACTTTACTGAAGCTAACTTTACTGAAGATAACTTTACTGAAGATAACTTTACTGAAGATAACTTTACTGAAGATAACTTTACTGAAGATAACTTTACTGAAGATAACTTTACTGAAGATAACTTTACTGAAGATAACTTTACTGAAGATAACTTTACTGAAGCTAACTTTACTGAAGCTAACTTTACTGAAGCTAACTTTACTGATGCTAACTTTACTGATGCTAACTTTACTGAAGCTAACTTTACTGAAGCTAACTTTACTGAAGCTAACTTTACTGATGCTAACTTTACTGATGCTAACTTTACTGAAGCTAACTTTACTGATGCTAACTTTACTGATGCTAACTTTACTGAAGCTAACTTTACTGAAGCTAACTTTACTGAAGCTAACTCTACTGAAGCTAACTCTACTGAAGCTAACTCTACTGAAGCTAACTCTACTGAAGCTAACTCTACTGAAGCTAACTTTACTGAAGCTAACGTCTGTCATGTTTTCTATAGTCTCCCGTTATAATCGTAACGTTACGCCGTGATGCCGGAGTGTGTTGTGCCAGACCGCACACACACGAGCAACGGTGACGTCAGTGTAAGACGAGAGATGAAGTTCATGAGTGATTTTCACATAAAACTAAATGTTACTCTTCTGTTTTATGACAAACTGCGACTTTCTTGACTTTCATAATTATCTTTTAAATTGACAAACATCATGTGTGTAATTCAGGGCACAGTTCGGACGGAATAAAAAGATAAGTTGTCTCTCGCCATTGAACACCATACAGATTTTTTCCCCGAAATCAGGTCCCATGAGCCGGAAGCGGAGGGGCGGGACTTATAGGCTCTCTATAGAGTTAGACAGATCGTTAACTATGAACACGGAGAATGCGAGCACTGCCGTTCTCAGCGCCGTCACAATAAAAGTCACAACAACAACGGTCTCACGTCCCGTCAGAGCTCCTGCTGGCGGTGCGAACGCAACCAGGAAAACGCTCCTATGGGAACATCAGTTCTCGGGGATCGTCATGGTGGCTCGTTCCTATAACTAAAGGCAAGTTCACACTACAGGAGTTTAAACCGTCGGGCTGAGCTGTGCGGTTCACACTACATGACTTGCTCTCTGTGAAATCAGGAGTGTTCAAGTTGTTGAGCTGTTCACACCACACGACACAACGTGATCGATCCGCAACAGGAGGTAATGCACTACACGAGTTGACAACAACTCTCAGCCATCGATTATATCATTTTCTACAAACCACGTTTTGTCACGAAAAATCACGCGATAAAACGAACCGGAAATGACGCAATACAGCACGCGCGCCACTACCCAGCGAAGAAGAACACAAGTACACAACACGCGAGTCTTTGTTTGAATATGGACGTCAGGCAGAAATTAGTGCTGCAAACTGTTTGCGCGATGATTTGCTCTGAAAAAAAAAAAACGCGTATTCCCGGTGACCTCAACCCATGCCTTGCTCTGATTGGCTGTAGCTCATGACACCACATGTGGTTGAGTCGTGCGACAGCTCCGGATATCTAGCATGCTAGATTTTTTCTGGGCTCGGCGACGCGTCTGCGATAGAGTGCGGATTGGGCCATTTTTTTCAGTCCGAGCCCGGCCCGCGTCCGACAGAGTAGTAACCGAACCCGACCCGAGCCCGACAGGCATAAAGATATTTATGTTCGAGCCCGACCCGAGACCGGCAGTTAAAATCCCATTTTTTTCTTCATACTAATGACAATTGTACGTTTGTTTGTGTGGAAAGCCGCTTTTATTAAGCAACTGTAGGAAGGCAATCGGAAATGTCAACAGGACAAGCGCATCAGCGCGCGGAGCAACAAGCGCTCTTAACACCTGGCGCGCGCACATTATGCACTTGTTTCGTTGTCACGGCTACATAAACAAATGTCCGCACACAGGAAGACGGATGTTATGGTAATATTTTACATGTATTTTAATCACGAAAACGAACGTTTGCATCAAGTGAAAGCATCAGGCACATCGGCTACCTACATAATAAGCTGTTTTACATTTAAAATGTCAATGCCTTATCGCGCTGATGTGACCGAGCCCGACCCGAACCCGAACATCATTTCTAAATATCTGTCCGAACCCGGCCCGGCTCGTCGGGTACCGGCGGGTATCGGGTATCCATCCTCTAGTCTGCGAGCGTCTTTGATGCGTTGTTGGCTCTTTCATACTAACAGATTGGGTGAGCGTTCATCGGCCGCTAATCCCCCGCGATTTGCACGCGATAACAACCCGACCTGTCGGCGAGCTCAACGATTTGCAAATCGGGCTTAAATCGGGTTTAAAATCCTGTAGTGTGAACTAGGCATAACTGGTGCGAAAGCCCCCGTTCACTCGTCTGTACCCGTCCGGTGACTGATCCTCCAGTGCTTTGCTGACGGCATGGTTTTGCTGGGAAGATCTCCACAGACATCTTCTTGCAGTCCGTAGAGAAGGTCCTCAGGGACGAGGTCAAGAGAACGCCTGCAATACGAGACCAACGTCAGAAAGCACAGATGGTTCTCATGAGGCATGTGGTTAAAATGCGGTAATCATTTTATTTAGGGATGCATAACGATTTTTTTTTAAATATATACATGCATGTGTGTGTATTTATAAATACATAATTATGTTACACAGTACACACACATATATGATGTAAACAAAAACTTTTATTCTGCAAACGATTAATTTCGATTCATTGTTATGCATCCCTAATTTTATTGTTTGTCTTACAATGTTAATTTCAATGTTTTTGCAATGTTTTTGCACCGGTATGGCTCAAAAGTGTGGTGTTGGTAAGATTTAATTAAAAATTACGATTTTTTTTATTTATTAAAAAAAAATAAGCATATTTTGCTCAACAAGTCTGCATTTTTTTTTATCACAAATACTGCAGAAACTGTTAAATATTATTATAATGTAAATCAGCTGTTTTCTATGTGAATATTTCTGAGATCAAAGCATCATTACTCCAGTCTTCAGAGTCACATGATCCTTCAGAAATCATATAATATGAGGATTTGATGCTCAAGAAACATTTATTATTATTATCAGTGTTGAAATCAGTTGTGCTGCTTCAGATTTTTGAGGAAATAGATTTTTTTTGATGAATAGAAAGTTTTAAAGAACAGCATTTATTTAAAATAATATTTTAGGCTATAATATGATGTTTATTTTTTAATGCATTCTTGTGGTTTCTGTCAAAGAAAACTCTTACTGACCCCCAAACCTTTGAATAAATCTTCATTATTACAATTTTTCTAAATTTGGGAATAATTGTAAAGTCTACAAAAATTAATGAAATAACAGTAGTGACCAAAAAATACAGTATTGAATGTGGACACTTTCTTTTTTTTTTTTTTGGCTGCTTCTCATGTCGGGAGATTCCTGATCAAACCAATTAAGAGATCAGATCACTTGAGTCCAGGACTGGAAACCTTTGACCAGTGATGTCAGGTTAAATTAAATGATCCAACAGGATCAGTAGAAGTCAATTAGTGCCATTGAAGTCTCAACATTTGCTTGTGAACAACATGAAGAACATATTTTGAGAAAAGATGGAAACCAAACAATTTTGGTGACCATTTACTTTCTTTGTATGGAATTACATTCTTCAAAATATCTTCTTTTATGTTCCAAAGAGGAAAGAAAATCATACAAGTTTGGAAAGATGTGAGTGAGTAAATGAGGACAGAATTGTCATTTTTTTGGGTGAACTTTGCAATTAACCCCTTAAGCGGCACCCCCCCTTTTATATACATGAAAATGCACATCCCGAACTTAAATGATTGTAATTCAAGAATGCTTTGGAATATCGATGTAAGATCTTATTTTAAAGAAGACATTTGGCAGATTTTTGTAGAAATTAAATATATTAAGAAAGTTTAAACAGAAAAAAGTTATAGAAGTTTGAGTTTATGAAAATGTACAATGTTAAACATTGAATTATTCATATTGTATATAAAATATATATTTTCAAAACCTGGTGGACTCTAAAAATGCACCAAAAAAATCAAAGCCAAAAATCTGAACAAGGTTGTGTTTCAAATGTTAGGTTGATATCTCAAAAAATCAGCGTTCAGTGAGATTTAGTTTGTGCGCAGTACCACACTTCTCCACTAGTGGACATTACTGCCCATATAAGGGCGCCTCCATCTCCATATGTGGTTTGAGTCTGAACCATTATTTTTACAATTTTTCATACAATTTATGAAGTACACATCCTATTCAGAAGTAGTGTTGGAAGTTTGGCAGATTTTGAAATGAATTCAACCTCTAAGAAACACAAAAGATCACGTATGTGCATTATAGCTCGCTGCACATCACTAATGCTGAATCTATTATTGTTTTCTTTATATTCAAAACATTTTCAGACCTTTTTTTCTAAAAGAATTGAATGGATGCTATCTTCTGAACTCTTGGCATGAAAACAAACTGAGGTTTCTACCATTCTTTCATGATTTTTCATGTTCATCACTATTTCAAAATAAAGGTCTGAACACGCATTAGGAGTATGAACATATTCTTGTTGCAAATTGATAAATTACGGCTCCTCTGTGTTTATTTTGAAAATCACCAAATATGTAAACTAGAGATTGTAAGCTTTCAAATGATATATAGTTTGTCAAGATTAGTTTAGGTTTAGTATAGAATATTACTGTTTAAAATATGTAATGCCAATATAAGGGGTTAACAATGTTATGCAGAACTAGGGTTGCCAACTTCAGAAAGAGAATAAACAAGACAATCGTGATTCTTTATAGGAAAATAAGGGACACTTAAAATATATGTCAGTTTCTGCAGTTAAGTGTGTGTATAAAGGTTCTCAGACATAAACACATTTGTTTTGTGTTACCGATTTATGTATAATTTAATTCTAAAAAGAATCATTAAAAAAAAGTCACATTACAAACAAAACATAGTTCAAAATAACAGCATTTATCTAAAATAAAAAGCTTCTTTAACATTAGACACTACAGTTCAAAAGTTCAGTAAGATTTTTTATTTTTTTTGGAAAGAAATTAAAGAAAGTAATTGCCTACTTTTATTCAGCAAGGATGCGTTAAATGAATCAAAGTGACAATGAAGACATTTTTAATGTAAGAAAAGCTTTCTATTTCAGATAAATCTCTTTTGAACTTTCTATTCATTAAAGAATCCTGAAAAAAAACTGTTTTCAACATTAATAATAATCAGAAATGTTTCTTGAGCAGCAAAATCACATCAGCATATCATTCCCTCAGATAGACTGCATGTTTTCTTGCGTGGCTGGATGGATGTTGGACTCATGAACAATAATCACGTTGTTTTGTATTCGCCAAAACTGACTTGCCGAAATCAAGACGCGGACAGAGAAAGTGACGGTAGAGGATTCTGTTCACAAATCAAACAGATTTTTCTCAATGTGTTATTGGTATGGTCTGATGCGCGTGATTGGATGATGACCGGTGTCGTGTTGCTGTTGTATCAGTCAGTGGTCAGATCCGTCAGTAAACGGGACAAGGGAGGCCACGTACGGGACAAATCAATTAGGCCCAATAAACGGGACGTCCCGGCTAATGCGGGACAGTTGGCAACCGTATGCAGAAGTGTGTAAGGATGATTCCTCACCTGTAGATGTGCGAGCGCCTGAGACAGTGAGGCTGTCTGCTGAACTATCAGACGCTGATCTGAGTCTCTGCCGACGGCTGCAGAGAGCGTGACCAGGCTCTCCACCGACTCCTTCAGATCCTTACCACAAACACAAACACACGCCACATTAGCGGTGTGTGACGTGACGATTTAGATTGTGAACGATTACAGTGTCTCCACGATCTGCCTTTGAAGAGGGATGGTAGTATCGTGACCAAACACACTGTACATTCACACACTGAACTTTTTATTCACACGCTGTTCCGACTTATAGCTTTCTGAGCGCAGACACTCAAAGCGTGCACACACTGCTCTTTTGCGTCTTCTTATTGCGCTTTAACTGTCAAATACACACAAGGTTCACCATAAACACAGTCATTTATATCTTAAAGGGTTACCGTATTTTCCGGACTAGAAGTCACACTTTTTTTCATAGTTTGGCTGGTCCTGCGACTTATAGTCAGGTGCGACTTATATATCAAAACTAATTCACACTGACTGAGATGAACCAAGAGAAAACATTACCGTCTACAGCCGCGAGAGGGCGCTCTAGTTAGCGGAGTTGTTCAGAAGCGACACCGAGGAAGAACTCAATGGATTCAGTGTTGAGGAATGAGATCGGCAGCTTGGTGAACTTGCTGACCGGTAACTTGTTGGACTCGCTGGCTAATGTTAGTTTAGCCTATTCAGCCTCACAGGTATATGTTCTTTATGCTATTGTGCAGCTGAATAACTGATAATGTGTTACGCTAACACACCGGACACTATTCAGCTGTTGTTCTGTGTGCTGTTGTGGAGCTGAATAACCTTTCCAGATTAAATGTCTGTTCTTGGTCTTGGATTTTGTGAAATACATTTCTAAATAAATGCGACTTATAGTCCAGTGCGACTTATATATGTTTTTTTCCTCTTCATGACGCACTTTTTGACTGATGCGACTTATACTCCAGAGCGACTTATACTCCGAAAAATACGGTACTTTGCCCAAATATGAAGTTTCTGTCATTAATTCCTCTCCCTCATGTCGTTCCAAACCGGTAAAAACCTCCGTCATCTTCGGGACACGAATGAAGATATTTTTGATGAAATCCGAGAGCTTTCTGAATCAGCCATCGTCAGCAACGTCATTGCAACTTTCAAGGCCCAGAAAGGGTGTAAAGACATTGTTAAAATAGTCCATGTGACTCCAGTGGTTCAACCTTAATGTTATGAAGCCATGAGAATACTTTTTGTGCGCAAAAAACATTTTTTTTTTTACTTTATTCAACAATTCTTCTCTTCTGTGTCAGATCTCATACGCTATTCGCGTAGTTAACACAGTGCAGTGCTTCCGGGTCCTCCGCCAGAATGCCGCCTCACTATTGGCCGACGCTGGTCACGTGATCACCTCGACATGCGTGTGATGCTGGCACAGGAGCAGCCAATAGTGAGCCGGCGTTCTGGCGTAGAATCAGGAAGTGCTGCAGTGTGTACACTACGTCAACAGCGTAGGAGAATGACGTGGAAGAGAAGAGATTGCTGAATAAAGTTGTTATTTTGCACTCAAGAAGTATTCTCGTCACTTCATAACATTACATTTGAACCACTGTAGTCAAGTAGACTTTATTTTTTAGGTTTTTATTACAGCAATTTTCACATTCCACCACATTTGGATGGCACCCAAAATCCTATACATCACATACAATCAACAACTAAAAAAAAAAGAAGAAAGGAAAACCTGAAATTACATCCACAATACGGCATTTCAGAATGTTTGTAAACAATAGGCACCAAGATACTTCCGGGTGGCAGAACGCGAGCGGCTTCTACCGACTAACTGAAGAAATCCAGCCGGCTAGTGGAACATTTACATAGTTAAAACGTTGTTGTTGATCAAAGTTGAAACGATGATGAAAACGTGTTGTGTTTGGGGGTTGCGCTGCCAGATATGCAGTCAAAGGTGTAACGTTAGGGTTTTATCGATTTCCTGTGGGTGAGGAGGTTAACGTATAGCGAGTGGACGTCGTTTCGTCAAAAGTAGGAAATCTTAATGATCCCCTAAATTATATGATTCATCCAACGTTTACCTTTCTGCTGCCAACCCTGCTTGCCCTTCAACTCTGCTTAGTGTATTCTCAAAACGGTCCATCTAGCAAATTATTTATCATTTATCTTCAGCAGGGGAAATTTGAGACTAATATTAGTAAACTTGTCTCTTTTGAAGATCAGACTCATTGCAAGTCACTTTTCAGTTCACATCTCTCTCTACGCCACACATCCATTTTCTCACGCAACTTACCGAAATGTATATTCCTCATACATAATATCGACCAATCAGTGTTTTTCAACCGCGCAAAGAGGTCAATATAACTGCTGGAGGACAATTATGTCACATAACATTTACCTCAGGAAAGCCATTTAATGACCATGATATATAGCACGTTATTTTGGCTAGAAAAAAAGAGCTATAGAGAATATTTTGCTAATTATGTGTAGGCCCACTATATTACATAATTATTATATGTTTTACTTATATCATTAAATACAGTTGTTATTATGATTAAAAAACGCATTATATTTCATTAATTTTTTTATTTTTATTACATTTTTACTGCCTACGGTGGGTCTCCTTTCCAAGCAATTTACTAGCGTTGCCATAGATATGCTTCGGCTTTTGCCACCCGGAAGAACATCTATTACTGTTGTCACGTCATGGTGAATTGTCGTATAGTATCAGCAAAAAAAAAGTTGGGTCAGAAAAACATAAACTGGGAAGCAAGACAATAAATTACTTACCAATGCAAACCATTACAGTAATAAAGCCCTTCCCACAATTCAACAAATACAGTAGTATATTTAATACTCAGCTGGTAGGCACATCGACTATTTTAACGGTGTCTTTACTACCTTTCTGGGCCTTGAAAGTTGCAATGACGTTGCTGTGTATGTGGTTCAGAAACTTCTAGGATTTCATCAAAAATATCTTAATTTGTGTTCTGAAGATGATCGAAGGTCTTACGGGTTTGGAACGACATGAGGGCGAGTGATTAATGACAGAAATTACATTTTTGGGTGAACTAACCCTTTAAGTGAATGCAAACAGTTCGGATGCGTGTCAGAATATTGGATCAGTGCATTCGCTCTTAAAGTGACAGACGCCTCATAACCTCATTAATGTTAATCACACAACAAAAGACAAAGAGAAACTCACTCACTGCTCCTGACTGAAGGACTTCAGTAGCTTTAATAAGAATCAGGATCTATTTAATTCACACCCCTATGTTAGATTATATGCTTTATCAGAACGATGGATATGAATGCATGGTGGAGGTGAGCGTTTCATTTACCTTGAGATCTCCTTGTGTGATCAGCAGGAACTTATTAAGGGACCAGGAGGCCAGGAACTGGAAGGCTTTACTCATGACCCAGACAGTGGAGGCCTGGACGGTGACCGCGGACCGGCACAACAGCCCCAGATGAGCCTCCCGGAGACGCCTGCGTCCGCGCTCACCTGGGGAACACGTCACCAACGGGATGAGCTCGGGGATCTCACGCACCCTGATCAGTGGCCCAACTACGGGTACAAACAATACTGGTGCTTTGTTACAGAAGCAATATTAAAATCATAATATATGACATTATTTACACAATACACAATTATTTTGCTATTTATTTTATTTTTTATTATTGCTTGTAATTTGTTTCTTTGGTATTTATTTTATTAACGATAGTTCGATAATTATCTGGAAAAACTCTAAGCAATGTTTAATAGAAAAAATTTTTAAAATATGTTTTAATTAGCGCTGGGCAACCACGTCCAAAATAAAAGTTTCCGTTTGCATAATATATGTGTGTACTGTGTATAATTATTTTGTATATAAATACATGTATATATTTAAGAAAAATGTGTTATTTAAATATAAAATATTTATATATATTATAAATTATGTATAAATATATATATACAGTATATATACATGCAAACATTTCTTAAATATATATATACATACATGTGTGTGTATTTATAAATACAAAAAAATTATACACAGCACACACACATTATGTAAACACAAACTTTATATTGGATGTGATTAATCGATGTGCAGCAATAATTTTAAAGCAATTTGATCATATTTATATTATTTTTTATTTATTTAGTTATATACCATTTTAGTTTTTGCTGTGAAATTATGATATACACTACCAAGTTTGGCAATAATAATATTTCACAATTATAACTATATTTTTTATGGAGTACATGTAACATTGGTGAGCAGAAAAGATGATGCTACACTACCGTTCAAAACTTTGAGGTTGGTGAGATTTTTAATGTATTTGAACGTCTTTTCTGCTCACTAATGCTACATTTACTAGATCAAAAATATAGTTATAATTGTGAAATATTATGACTGATGATGGCCAACTCTAGTCTAGACATTGATCCACACAGAATGCACCAATGCTACATTTTTCTAAATATCAAATCATTTGTTAACAGACAAGTATGCATTAACTTCAATGAGCTCATTGTTTCTGAATTAAATTATTACATTGTTTAAATTTATAAATTGTTCGCCAACTGTGATTTTTTATATGCACATTTCTGAAATACATAACTTAGACAGTTTCCTCTGATAACAGATCAGTCTAAACTGTAATGTGCACTTTCTGTAAAGCTGCTTCGAAATTATGTGTATTGTGAAAAGGGCTATACAAATAAATGTGAATTGGATAGATGACGTGTGTGTGTGTGTGTGTGTGTGTGTGTGTGTGTTGTGTGTGTGTGTGTGTGTGTGTGTGTGTGTGTGTGTGTGTGTGTGTGTCTCTCACCGGGCAGGAGCTTTAGGACGGTGTGTAGAGGAGGGAAGAGCTGGAGGATCAGGTCCATCGTGGCCGTCCTCACTGCACATCTCTCATGCTTTACTGCAGGAACACACTTCTCCTTCAGTCCCGAGCCCAGCGACACACACATCACTGCAACACAACCACACAACAACAACACGTTCACCTCCGAAGACTCATCTGATGGGCCATACCGTAATAATAAACACTAGAGGTGTCACAATACATCATATCTCAAAAAAGTATCGCAATACAAAAATGCATCAATCTATATTGTGTATAGTTCACCCAAAATAAAAATGACAGTATAAGTTTTCAGAGGTGTAGTGTCAGGACTTCATTAAACTACTGTATATAATGTAGAATATAGTGTATAATAATGCACTGGGGAATATGTGTGTGTCCTGATAATGCCAGATGTCTGATGTTACCAGTAAAAAGTGTCGACATTATTGTAAATATATCGAGTCAGTGACAGAGATCAAGCATATTCATCTACAATAATCCTGTGTTCATCTTCAGGATCATGAATATTGTTATTCTGGCGTCTCTATTGTCCTGAGCTTTGGGTTTCAGCAGCGAGTCCAACTCTATTCAGTTACACACTATGAAATATCAAATTTAGCAGTTTAATCAACTACATTTTGTGTTAATCTTTTATCATGTGTCTTGGAGTATCGCAATAATATCATATCATGAGTTCAGTCTCGCTACACCGCTAATAAACACTACTCACTTTCATCCCAGCGTGTGAAGGCGGCAGTGGACCAAACATGAGAGCAGAAATTGCTCAAACTTTCTTTACATTCTTCTGGAACAAGGTCTAGATGGACACAAAGGGAACGGGAAAAGATGTTAAACAAATCTTGAAAACAACTTTGATTTCAGAATAACAAAAAAGTCACAAACCTCAATGCAGGAAGGAGTACTTGAGCACAATATACAGTATCAGTCACTATATTAAAGGGGTCATGACATGAGAAACCAAATTTGCCTTGATCTTTTGGTATATAAGAGGTCTTTGTACCATTAAAACGTCCTGCAAGTTTCATAGCTTAAGACGTCCTCCCCATTATAAACGAATCATTTATTTAATCAAGCTCTAAATACAGCTCGTTCTGGATCCATGGTAAGAAGTGACGTCACGGTACGAAGTGACGTACCAGCGTTTGCATATGACCGCCTCCGTCACAAGACAACTACGCTTTAAGCGCAAGGCAACTACGCTCATTTCGTATCGTTGTCGCGCCCGCGCGCTGCGCGCCTCACAAGTGTTCAGTCGACGGACAGCGAGTGGGTCTGTGTACAGGGAAATTACGATGCCGCAGATGTGCTGTTCCTGGCTGTGGACAAACAACATCTTTGAATACGCTGCAGAAAGATCCAGTCGGCAGGGAAAAATGGATGCACTTTATTTTTTGCTGACGTCCCAGTCACGGCAGTGTTAGTTTAAGCGTTTGTTCTATACATTTGAAGGATGACTGTTTTGAGCTTTGCCAGAAAACTGTTGCTCAAAGATAAGTCCGTGCTGACTATTCTGGGCTCAACATCGACGACGCAAACTGTAAGTAATGTATTTAAAACTTTAAACTACTTTTTAAATACGCTGAAAGATCCAGTCGTCAGGGAAAAATGGATGCACTTTATTTTTTTGCCGACGTCCCAGTCACGTCAGTGTTCTATACATTTAAGGATGACTGTTTTGAGGAAAAAATCCCAATATGATGCTTGGCTTAGCCAGAAAACTGGTGCTCAAAGATAAGTCCGTGCCGACTATATATTCTGGGCTCAACAACGACGACGCAAACTTACTTTTTACCATGGCTAATATAAACACATTTGTATAAGAGAATCTTGAAAATATGTCGCCTTTCTAGTAGGTCTACATGTGATAGAAAATTAAAAATGTTGCCTTTATCAATGCTGCATCTTCAAAGATGGCCTGTCTGTGTATGCATTTTTGTCCGTGGTACACCCTATCATTTCATTGGAATTAGTTAAATAATTTTAAAACTGTTAGCAAATGAAGCTATAGGATAATTATGCAACAATAATCCGTTTTCAAGTGTCTCGGGTTAATTTTTTTTTATTAATTCAAAATAGTTTCACTTTCCATGTGGACACGGGCTGATCCAGTCTTCGTTGTTGTGGTGATGGTTCATTTTCCTCTGATTCCGGCTCAAACATAATAAGGTTTTATCATTGCAAGAGCCATCGCTTCGCATGCATCACCCGCTACTAAACAGTTACGCCGAATCCGCAAATGTTCTGGCTGGGGGCGTTAATAATTGATGCATAGGCACTGACGTTAGCCAATCATAACAGTGGGCGTTAACACTGAACTCTTAAAGGGGAAACACCCCCAAAACAGACTGTGTGAATCAGAGGATGAGAAACAGGGTGGGAAAAGGTCATAAATCACTACATTTTAAAAGTTTTTTGTAAAAAAAACTATAGTAATACTATAATTGCACCTAAGGGAACATAATAATAAAATTAAAAAAACCATGTCATGACCCCTTTAATAATATCATTAATACTTTCTATGGCAGGTCTCAAAAATATTAAACAGATGTGCACATTTTCTGCTGTATGTTAAAATATTTCAATGGCTAACTGCACTTAAAGCATGTTCAGTTCTAGATGTATTGTGAACAGTTATTTGAAACAACAGAATCTATTAAAGTAAGAAAAGTAAACAGCATAGACTTCATATCTGTGATTGGCCATAACAAAACAATCAGCTTTTTTTCATCTTTTTTTATCCCTAAGAAAGAAGACATGAAAAAACTTCAATGTAAAATCAACCTGTATATAATATATAATGTAAAAAAGTATAACATTTAAAATGAATTTGAATTTGAGGTATATTTCACACCAACATTAAACAAGAAATAATAATTTTATTTATATATATACATTTTTTTTAAATCATCATTTTGACCCCAAACTTGGCTCTGACCTCAAACTTGATCTGACTATATGTGACCCTGAATCACAGACCCAGTCTGGAGCCGCACGGGTATATCTGTGGCAATATATGAGTCAAAATTATACATTTTTCTTTTATGCCAAAAATCATGAGGATATTAAGATCATGTTCCATGAAGATATTTAGTAAATGTCCTACCGTAAATATATAAAACATGTATGTTTGTGAGTGAATGCAGCACAATCGTGAACATAAATGCACAACTTTAAAGGAGATTTTCTCAATGTTTACATTTTTTTGCTCCTCAGATTCCAGATTTACAATAGTTGTGTCTCGACCAAATATTGTCATATCCTAACTAACTTATTTATTCGGCTTTCAGGTGATGTATAAATCTCAATTTTAAAACAAATTTACCCATGTGGTTTTGTGGTCCAGGGTCACACATACATTATATTTATAATATTTATATATATATAGCCTATATAAAATCATACTGACCCCAAACTTGGTACTGACCTCAACTAATATATATATAAGTTGAGGTCAGTACCAAGTTTGGGGTCAGTATGATTTTTTTAAAAGAAATTAATACTTTTATTCAGCAAGGATGCATTAAATTGATCAAAAGTGACAGTAAAGACACTTACATTGTAACAAAAAAATATTCTATTTTAAATAAATGCTGTTCTTTTGAACTTTATATTCATCAAATAATCCTGGCGGGGGGGAATGTGGCTTTCACAAAAATATTAAGCAGCACAACTGTTTTCAACAGTTACATTTAAAATATATTACATAGAAAACATCTATTTTAAATTGTAATAATCTAGCAGATTATTGCTGGTTTACTGTATGTTGATCAAATGAAAGCAGTGTTGGTGAGCAGAAGAGTTAAAAACATTAAAAGCTCTTGCAAACCCCAAACTTATTAACAGTACAATCATGAATGTTTGTCGTTTATGCAAAAATATACTTTCTTTTTCTTTTGAAGTAACACTTTATTTTACAGTGTCCTTGTTACATGTACTTACCATATAATAACAGTAAATTATGCATAACTACATGCAACTAACCCTCAACCTAATCCTACCGAAACCCTATAGTGATTACATTTAGTTAGTTAATATTACTCAGTACTTAAATGATTTAAGTACTGAGTAATATTGATTAACTAGGGTTAGGGTAGGATTAGGGTTTGGTTGAGGGTTAATAACATGTGATTATGCATAATTTACTGTTATTAGATGGTAAGTACATGTAACAAGGACACTGTAAAATAAAGTGTAACCGATTTTAATGTGAAATATGACCCAGCCATTAGCATGACATACACATTAGCAACTTCATCAGTACCTTCCGAACACGAGTGCCTGAGCCACGAGACCAGAAGCGTCAGCGCTTCCTCGTTCCACAGGTTGAGGCTTCCCAGAGCGCAGTTGCACGACTGATAACGAAAGAGTCGTGCGCCGGCTTCCCCGAACTCCCTCCACAGCAGCTCCTTATAGTGAGAGAAGAGCTTCATCTGCCCCAGATCCAGGCCGACCGTCCTGCAGGGCATTCTGGGCCGGCTCAGAGGCCTCTCCTCTCCTTCACTGGCCCGTCGGCAGACCACCATGGAGTCCTCCAGATCCAGCGCGGGGTTCCTGGGAATATGCGGAGCTAAGAGATTCGTGGAGGTCACCAGGACTTGAAAGAGAGTATCGAGACACTCTCGGTCTCGAGAGATAAAGGAAGCGAAGGGAAGGTTCGAGGACCAGCGGCTGTGAACGGGTTTTCGAGACGCCTCGTCAACAGCAGTGTGTGTGTTTATCGCGGGTGATGATGCAAATCGAGGGTTGTTTGCGATATTTAAGAGATTACTCTGCTGGGAAGACCATGTGTAAAGTTGCTCGGCGGCTTTCTTCGCTTGACTCCGGGCCAGAATCATCATCAGCCGCTCGACGGGGAACGGTCTGGCGTTTCGAAGCCAGTCTGAGCCGTAGTCGAGCCCTGAGCTCCTCTTGTCCTGAAGGATCTGGTTGAAGAGCTCGACGGCACACAGCAGGTCCACTAGAGCGTCTCGAGGCACACGATCCGGCTGGGCTTCGGCCAGAGCGCGGAGAGCCGTGTGAATGCACTGCTCCATTAACCACACCGCCTGTGAGCCTAGCAGATTTAGCGTTCGCCGCATTGACGCGAGCGTCTCGACTCGGATGAAAAGCACACGCCGGAGACCGCGATCAGTTCGAGCTTTAGTCCTGAGGAGATGCCAGTGGTTCACGTGAACCTGCATGTCCAGACATAGAGCTTTAAGGCTGAGGCTCCACGTGGAGTTCGGTTGCTCTCTGTCGGCTAACAGGAGACGAGTCCGTTCTAAAACCGAGGCTAGTTGAGACACAAAACAAGAGGCTAGGTGTGTGCGCCGGGCGTATTCGCTGAGGAACAGCAGCTGCGATCTCTGCTCCATCAGGTGCTGGAGCTGGCAGTAGTGCTGGGTGAAGGCTGGAGCCTGAGAGTGATGGTGAAACTCCTCAGGGGACGAGGGGAGCGCGAGGTTTGTGACGCAGCCGAAGGGACGGGCTCCTGACGCCGGGTCGCGGAGCGCGAGGCACTGAGAGCCGAGGCTCGGTAACGCCTGACCCAAACGCTGGACACTCCTGGAGGAGCAGCTCTCGCTCTCCGAGTCCCAGCTGCCGTCCCTGCTCTTCTGCCGCATGAGCCACTTCAGGCTGGGGTTCAGACGGGCGCGAAACAGAGCCTCGGCCCTCTGGAGGGATTTGGTGAACGGACCCTGGTACCGGGAAGCTGCGAGGACACAGAAAGGCACAATAAGTAAGCAATAGGGTACGAGAGGCTAGTGCTGTATCGTGAATAAGTCACGACTGAAGGGCGTTGGTTGTATTACCACACAATACAAATATTAAAGCCAAAAAATATGTATCAATGCAACTTTCATGAGGTAAAAGCATTCCTTCCGCTGGAAAAAATAGTCCCTGACCGTGAACAGCAACAGAAGAACATTATTTCGGCATTAGATGTCTGTCAGTAGAGAAGACTTTTATATTGAAAAGACTGAAACTTGTTATGAACACGGAGAAGAAAACTGACAAATGACTAGCGTGTCGGGGCGCGGGAAAAACCCCTTAAAACTGATGAAAGGACAAAATAATCGTAGCGGTTTTTTTATTACGACTGACCTGAAGGAAAATAGGCTGGCTAACGCCAGACCCAATTCTCATTGAGACTTGGGTCTGGGAACCACATGTGCATTTTCTCGTATTTGAGGCGTGGTTTACGAATGCCCGGCGCCGTTTATTGGGTGCTAAGAATGTCTAGCAAGTATCAAATGCGCCTGTACGTCGCTCATCAGCCAATCGTTTCCATTATACCAGATGACGTATGTAGAGCGACAGAAATTAGACAAGGAAGAAGACGATGGGTAAGATATTTTTGTGTAAACAAAAGGCTGCATCAAAAGGTAGCTTCGCGTCTGCTGCCATGTTGAATCCATAGATATAAACAAACTGCTTAGTTGTGTCGCATAGATGTCGTCATCGTCTTGCTGCTCCCTCCCCGTTCTGTGATTGGTTCCCTAGATGAGGCGAAAATCTGGTCCATGGTATCCAGACTGCCTTTCAGCATGAATAAAATCGCGCTGCGCAAGCAATGCTTTATCTACTGCAAATGCACTCGCTTACTCGATCTCTCACAAGACTCTACTCTATGAGCTTCAATGAACAATATCAATGTGAACAAACATGTTTACGTTGCTAAGAGTGGTTGCTAGGGGTGTTGTGCAGTGATACATAGAGCCGTTGGGTGTGTTTTACCCTTTTATCGTGAATAAAACACAGCTATTGACCAATCAGAATCAAGGACAGGAACTAACCGTTTTTATAATAAAAAATAATTACGAATTGTTTTCGAATATGTTTGAGAATACTTTTTAATAATACATTTTATTTGTAAAGCACTTTTCATAAAAGTGCTACAGAAACCACATTAAAAACGAGATAATAAAAAAACAAGTGCTAAAATACATAAGAAAAGACAGCTAAAAGTGGAGTTTTTAGTGCAGAGTGAGATTAGCAAAGCCTAAGGACAACTTAAGAACGCCTGCCTGAACAAAACAGTGTTAAGCTATTTTTTAAAAGTGTCCACAGACTGGGGTTTTCGCCTATAGTATCCAGCTGCAGACCCGCAGCACCACCAGTTTCAGAACCCCAGCGCCAGAACCGGAAGTGAGGGGCGGAGCTTACGTTCTAAACCGAGTAACGCCACCTAACGTTTTGGAACGTAATTTGCTTAGACACGAAACGGTATGCTTTTATTACACACGAAACGTCATACTTTATACGTATGTTATAAGGAACAGAAACATTGGGCTTCACCATATTTGTAATATCGTGGTCCGTTGTATGCATTTATATTTACTATGGTTCTTTTTTTATAATAATTTTGACAATGTATTTACCTACATATTGTAAATACAGTTGTTATGATAACACATTTATTTCTATTTGTATATAGGACAGTTAAGCTGTCATTTGTAACTAAACAAGAATATAGAAACTATTTAGCTATTTTAGTCAAATGTTCTTATTAAAGTGGTACTTACAAGCAGGAGTATGTTGTTTGTGCACCACAAATTGACACTTACCAATCAAACTAGCATGAGAGAAAATGCCACAAACTATTGTAAAGTGACACATACCATTGTTAAATTAATTATGAAAACTGGCAGCAATCATTCAGAAGTGTGCTGGACCTTGACACTGGCTTTTCACAATGCAGAGTAGTGTACATCTGTAGATCCTATATCTATTATAATGTGGATACAGCAAGTCAAATATTTGAACAAAACATTCGGCATCTCCAGAAGGAATATATATTAAATTAAATTGTAGTTATTGTAGACTTGTATTGCTTGTCTCATTGTCAATAACTCCGCCCCTCACTTCCGGTTCTGGCGCTGGGGTTCTGGCGCTGGGGTTCTGGCGCTGGGGTTCTGGCGCTGGGGTTCTGGCGCTGGGGTTCTGGCGCTGGGGTTCTGGCGCTGGGGTTCTGGCGCTGGGGTTCTGGCGCTGGGGTTCTGGCGCTGGGGTTCTGGCGCTGGGGTTCTGGCGCTGGGGTTCTGGCGCTGGGGTTCTGGCGCTGGGGTTCTGGCGCTGGGGTTCTGGCGCTGGGGTTCTGGCGCTGGGGTTCTGGCGCTGGGGTTCTGGCGCTGGGGTTCTGAAACTGGGGTTCTGGCGCTGGGGTTCTGGCGCTGGGGTTCTGGCGCTGGGGTTCTGGCGCTGGGGTTCTGGCGCTGGGGTTCTGGCGCTGGGGTCCTGGCGCTGGGGTTCTGGCGCTGGGGTCCTGGCGCTGGGGTTCTGGCGCTGGGGTTCTGGCGCTGGGGTCCTGGCGCTGGGGTTCTGAAACTGGTGGTGCTGCGGGTCTGCAGCTGGATATATCTCGTTTTCGCAGATGTTCAGGCAGGGAGTGTCAGATGCGAGGGGCAGCAGAACAGAAGGCTCGGTCTCCCATGGTGCGGAGAAAACCATTTTGTGCACAAAAAACAAATGACTGTGTTCAACTATTCATGTTCTTCTGTGTGGGCCTCTGAGTGAGTTCACGAGAGCGCCACGACACACACACACACACACGTGAGAACTGAGAAGATGACGCTCACGATCATTTGATAGGGAAGTGTGAAAGGTTAGGCTGTCATTTGGCGAGGCACTTTTACGTTTTCTCGTTGGTTTCTTACGATTCGGACATCCAGGAAACGCACACTTTAGACTCATTTTAAACACTACATCGAGACCCATCTGCGTAAAGTAATTAAGTTATTTTTGGGTTTTTTTGCACACAAAAAGTATTCTCGTCGCTTGATAAACGTAAGGTTGATCCACTGTAGTCACTTGGACTACTTTAAACATTGTCTTTACTAACTTTATGGGCCGGCAGAATGAAATTACAACAGAAGCCTATGGAGGAGTGAGACAGCGCTCAGATTTAATCACAAATATCTTAATTTGTGTCCCGAAGATGAAGGAAAGTATTACGGGGAACAACAGGAGGGAGAGTCATTACTGACAGAGGTGAACTAACCCTTTAAGATCACAGTCTGGTACCTTTGTATTTTTGTCTGATTTTGAAATACTTTTTTGCTTCAAATCAAAGTTTGTAATGTTATGCTTCTCCTCGTAGCTCATTTGGTTCGTGGCTTATAACGCTTTAACGAAGACTGTTTTTCAAATCCCTATGGGAGAAATTAATGGAAAAACTGCTTAAGTTGGGCTAACTGCACTCTATTAATTGAGTAAAAATGAGTCACGACCTCTGCATTCAAATTATATTTACTTCTCTATTTCCTGAATGTGCAAGAAGGCTTTACCATCTCACTTACCATCAAATTTGTCATTTGATATGTATTCCTCAGGAAGTATCTCTGAAAGGTCACTTGGCCGGCTCTGTAAAAACACACAAAGATATGATTATCAAAAACATGTCATAACACACGAGTGAGGACGCCTTGCCTGCTGGTTCATAACTCAAGAGAGATGTACAGGTGAATGGTGTAAGTAATGCACAGGTGTGTTTGAGAGGCGCTGGGTCTGACCTGTGCATGATCCGAATGCTGGTTTTCAGGGCTGTCAGCAGCAGAACTGTCCGTCTTGTCTGTTTCAGGATCAGGAAAGTCAGAACACAAGCAAATGTTGAGACTTCAATGGTACTGATTGGCTTCTACTGATCCGGTTTGATCATTTAATATAAACTGACATGAATGAGCCATAAACGCTTGATGTGATCATGAGGTTTCCAAGGTTTATCTCTCAATCATCATTGTATTGTATCGCATTATATGTTTTAAAACTGTAAGAGAGTTGATCATTTAAATATGATCTTACTAAGGCATTATTGGCAGATATTGTTATTTATATGCAGGGTTTTTCTGTGTCAAATCAACCAGATTTCAACCAGAAAGACAAACATAAATAGAGATGAAAGCCAAAATATTAAAAGTCACAGATGTATATTTACTCAGTAATCTGTTATTTTGTAGAGAGAGAAAAAAAAATCACCATTTTAACCTGAGATTTTGGAGACAAATTACAGGGGGTGTAAAAATGACTTTAGAAAGATGGCATCATTATTTCATTTTTGTAGATTTGTAGATCTATTAGTAAAATCTGTTGACTTCGACTGTCGACAATCTTTGTTGCATTATATGCCAACAGTGACAGCTCAAAAATGGGGAAAAAAAATTCACTTCTTGAGTTTATTGCCTCAGGTTTGGATGCCTGTAACTCAAGAAAAATGAAAGATATCTTAATATCCTTTTAGATTCTGGTTTTATCAAACGTTTCTTTTGGTATCTTCATTTTAAAGGCCCTGTATGGTTCAATCCCAGAGATATGGAGATATTATGCGGCTCAGTGAGTAAATTCGACACATTTTCAGTGGTCAAAAGCCACATGTGGGTCACTCTGCATACAGCGGATACTTATTGCATTTAAAGAGGAATATCTAAAGAACAAATAATGTTGAAACTAGAAATGTATATCTTGTGTTTTTATAATATCAACTCAATTGCATAAAACATTCCTGTCCGAGTCCCATAAAAATATTAATTGTCTAAAGTTGTCATGCTTGTAACTCTAAAAGTATTCATTCTTAATAAACTTTACTTGTAAAATCTTCATTTTAAAGGTCCCATCAGAATTGAATCTTTTTGTCCATATAAATATCCGCATCTGCACCAAAATGCATGCTTTTTGCTCAGTTTGAGTCTCTGAATAAAACTGAGATGTTCGCTTTATCATCCTATACCATAAAAGCCTGCCTATTATTTCATATGTCAGACTTATTTAAAAAAAAAAAAAACATTAAAAAAATCTTACCAACCCCAAACTTTTGAACGGTATTGTAGGTGATGTTTGACAGGTAGTTTATGCAACAATCAAAAGTAAACATTAACCACAGGAAATTTAAGGCAATTTGGCAGGTTACAAGTACAACCTATAAAGCTGGTATTAGCCAGACTGTGCCAGTGTCCTGTTTTAAAGACAATAAGAGAGATTAAAAGGTTTAGGTGGCACCTGTGTTTGTGTGAGTGTGTTCCTCCTGAGATCCCCCTGATGAATGAGCCATCTCTCCTGGACACACACACACAAATATATCACAAACTAGCCCACAAAAACAACACTATCATAATAACTAACAGTAACGTTACATCTGACAGCTTAACCGTTACCTGTTCATCTCAACGGGCATCTTTCATCTCTAGTACTCGTAAATAAAGGGCAAGTTATTCATATTTAGCAGAAGAATGATTCAATACACAACCCTGCTAAGTATAAATAACATTATAAGTGAACAACACAACACTAGGTCGATACACACCTGTCACTGAACCCACAGGAAAGCTCCAGGTCGTGATTTATTCCAGTGTTTAGGTTTAAAGTCCTCCATTATAACACACTGATGCTAACAGGCTAGCTGAAGTTAACTGGCCAGTACAGCCCGCTAATAATAACAGTCACTAATCGGTGCACACGACAACCCTTCAGTTCAATTCCTATTACAGGAAGACGCCTATTTCGAGGGGTGTGTTGGTGGCAACAGGTTTAGTTAATCCTCAGTTAAGCACATTTCCCGAATTTAGCATAGCATGAGGAGATCAGCCAATGAGAGGAGAGAACGCTGAGTGTCTCATTACCTAGCGAGCTGACTACTTAGACAGCAGCGTTTATGGCGCCCACAATACACCACGGATGCCCAGAAGTGTTTTCTAAAATGTTTTGTTTAGTTAAATAACATTCAGATGTATCTTACGTAAAATTGTTATTTTTTTCCCCCATTAGACTTTGATAGCGAGGAGAGTGTATACTACTGTCTAGAAAGAAAATAACCTGTAGGATTGAGACAGAAGCGGATGGCGCTAAACTGCAGCACTGAAGAGAAAGCGGGCTTCAATCAAAGTCATTTTATATATCAAGTCTTTGGTTTCAAGGGTTTTAAAAGTGTGGTGGAGTTGGCTACGGGTCCGTGGAAATGTTTCGAGAGAAACAGTGTAAATTCAAATAAAGTTGCACATTGAATTGTATCGAATCTTTTTAAGATTATTTCTTTCTTTCTTCTTCTTTTTTTTTCTTTTTCATTAAATGCTTAAAAAAAACAGTAACAACAACTGTCATCGATTCAAATGTGTCTTATGATGTGGTTTCACAGTAAAGGTCCATCTTGAATCTTCGCTGAGAGAAAATATCCCCTATCCTGTGGCTCCCTCTAGTAGACAACATTAATATCACAGCTTTCAGTTGAAATGGCCAATATTTAATATATTAAGGTCTCGTTTTAGTTTATCCAAAATTGTATAAACTCCAAAAATCCTAAATTTGGATAACTAAGATTATTTAGTTATCCAAATAAATATTTGCGTTCCCTGCTTAATGCATGTGCCAAAAAAACTAATTTCGTTCTCTGAATAACAAATTAATTACCATATTGGTGTTTTGTCTAGGCCTATTCTTATTTGAGTTTTGCTTCGCATTCAAAATATAAAAAAACAGATTTTGTAATGTTAGCGTGTAATGTTAATTAGACCATGGTTGAACTGAAAGAAAAATTGGAATTTGAATAAAAAACACCCACCCAAATTACACCCACGCTAAAAAAAAAAAAATACTGGGTAATTTGCATAGACTGGAAAAAAATAATAATTTTACATAATAATAATATTTTTTTACAGACTATGCAAATGACCCAGTAGTTTTTTTTTACCCAGTAGTTGTTTGTTTTTTAGCGTGGGTGTAATTGAAAGAAAATTAGTGATGGAAGGGATACAATTACAGATTGAACTATCTTCTGAAAAATATGAGGTGATATTATATTGCTACAATGTTTTTGTTTTTTTATTTAAATTCAAATTTTTCTTTCAGTTCAACCATGGTCTAATTAACATTACACGCTAACATTACAAAACCTATTTTTTTATATTTTGAATGCGAAGCAAAACTCAAATAAGAATAGACAAAACACCAATAATAAACAATTCTGTACTTTATTTAACTATCACCTAAACATCATCTTGCTGTAAACAGGACAAAGTAAAGAAAAAATTAAGAAAGAATTGTGTTAGTGACTTTACTTTTCGTCTTCAATTGCATTAAAAAACCTTTTATATTTTGGATAAAAGTGTCTGCTAAATGAATAAATGAAAATGTAATGTAAACGCATAAGGTAATATAATTATAGCTATCAAAATATTTTCGGGGGGAAAGGCGAAACATACATCAACGGCTCAAATTGTGTTACTAAACTATCTTTACAAATATTAAATGGACTATTCATATGTTGGTGTATCGATGAGCTATAAAGTAGTTTGATTAAAAAAGAAATCGAATGAGAATGATTCGCTAAATAAAATTGCCTTTTCTTACTTATTGATGATACTGCTAATCTATATCTTTGCTTTGCTTCAACTAATAAAAAATATTTGTATTACTTTTTGCCAGGAATATATCTAGCTGCTGTGTGCCAGCGCCTTTTATGGTGAAGATGTCAAGTCCGAAAAACTTTTAGAGAATAACTTAATTAAATTTGTATAGGAGTTTGACGCCCATAAGGCAGAATAATAAAGACTATCAGTATTGAACACAATAATGTTCCAGCATCAGCGCTGATGTGTTTCTGCCTGATGATTTTGGAGCTAGTTACTAAAATAAAATGTATCATGCAAAAAAGAAAAGAAAAAAAAGATTGTGTTAGATTATATTGTAGCGTCATGCTACGACTCCCATGATCCACCAATCAGAGCTTCCCGAATCTCGATCGAGTTTTTGATTGGTTCAAATTAATGGGGAATATTTCGTGTTTAAATAAATAAATTGATTAAAATAAGTAAATAAATGCATGCTGTATAACAGTACAGTATTATATGGAGTAATAAAAATAGGCTAATGATGTAACTGCATAAAATATTTTGAGAAATAATCTTTATAAAAGACATTTTAAAATCTAAGACAAATTTAAATTAAAATGTAAGCAATTAAAAGCTAACGTTTAAGCATGATTGCCCTGGAAATATGAATACAGTGAGACAAATAGCTGACAAATATTATTTGGTCATTCCAGTTTAATATTTATTTTCAAAAATGTTCTTAATAAAATAGAAATTAACAAATCGAAAAAAGAAATTCTTTTTAAAAAAAACAAAACACATTTAAAATCACAAACTACTTAACATTGTAGATTTGCTGTGAGTTTCCACAAACTGATAAATACAAGAGAAGGTTCACTGAGCGCTGGATCACCACCACAGAAAGCCAAACAACTCCACAATTTACACATTTACATTTTCTTTTCAAAGACCCAAAAAAAGGAAAAGGTGGAAAGAACGATGAGGACGAAACCTCCTCTTTAAGAAGCTGCCGAGACTGTGGCGTCACACACAGCAGAACCCGCTTGACAGTGATCCTCAAAACAACAGTGCATTAAAACGGTGCAGATGCTCAGATCTCGAGTCTCAGGACATCTCCGCATCCTCCATCTTCATCATCTTTTTAGGGGTTCCTCTGAACGAGTCCTGCGGGACAAGATTGCATTGGTGAGATAAACATGAGCATGAATGAGAACAAATAAACAAGCTTTCTCCGTTTAGTTCTCTCATGAATGACTATTGCACATCTAGTGCCGTACACACAACACTAAATACAGGAATTCGTACAGTTTTCATACTTTTCCTCAATTTTCTGTAGATTTGTCTGCCCATATTTAACAAAGAGTTCATATAGCATGAATGTAAAGAAGCAAAATGACATTAGACATATCTCGTTTTCAGGGGAAAGAAAAAAAAATCTAAATTGAGTTTTTGCTTAAAACCAACTAAATTATCTGCCAATGGGGAAAGAAAAATAGACTTGTTTCCATTTGAATTAAGATCATGTCTCACC
>JARPMJ010005751.1:0-59448 GCA_033366665.1 Phoxinus dragarum
TGAGGATATGAGACATTCTGCCTGGACATCTGGATTGTTTTCACACGTGTATTGGTGTGTGTTGTGTGATGTTTTGATGGACTGGTGTGTGAAGCAGATGTTGATGATCTGTTATGACTGCCTCCCTGTGGAGAAACACTAGATCTACAACACCTCCAATATCAGAAACACTTCTCTTTTTACTCGTAACTAGATAAGAGAACATTAGGAGTGTGTGCAGTTACGCTGTAGAACAAAACGTCTAAACATTATTGTTTCAGACATTTAAAAAAAGTCAGTTTTATTAATTAAGTTAATATTTTGCCATGTTTTTGCTCTTATACATTTCATGGTAATATATTTCAGTGCTTGACTTTAATATTATTATTTACTGATGTTTATATGCCAATTTGAGAATGAGGATGACAGAAACATAATTTAATACACAGCAGCATAAACTTCTTTTTAAAGATTTAAATAAAATACTTCTTGTATCCTGTCTGGGTGCCTATTGTAATGATTGTAGCTTGTGTAACTACCTGGCAACATTATGGAAATATATTTATAACAATAACAAGAGAAAGGCATTTTAAACGATAAATAGTTTTAAATACAACTTTGCCTTTGTCTAGTTTTTCTACCTCTATTGTAAAGCAAAGAGAAGAGATGTGATCGGCACTATTATTGATGATTTTACCATTATTCTGGACGAGTTTAAATAAACCGAGAGTTTGATCTCAGTCTCTCATCAGTCACTCGTCAATAACCGTTCACCCTGCAGTGAATTGCCTTTATGCAAATGATTATTAGCTATTTGCATTCCTGAACTTAATGCTGAAGAGGGCAAACAAATCCTAGATGCTAATAACTGGAGACTTTTATCGATTAAATCCTCTTTGTTTTTTGAATGTATTTCCAGTAGGATGTGATCCTAAACCCTTAATGCTAATAGTGGTGTGTCACTCACTGTTAGTATTAGTTCTCCATGGATCTCAATGCATAAAAAATAATAATTTAGTAATTTCAGAAAATGTAAATGCTGTACTGTTACAGTGTGATGGCCTTTGAGTTAAATTGTGGCAAAAACTTTCTGAATAGATAAAGATAATCAGATTAGTGTCGGCCAATAGTATCAGTGTGTGATCACAGCTGTGAAATATTAGCATAATATTACAGTAATATTAGTTACTGTACACACAGGTTTTGTAAATGTAAACCGGTAGGACAAAAAGATCTTGGTTGATTATATCAAAAACACAATTGAATAGAAGTGTAATAAATGTAGTCTAAATAGACCTGCTGCTGTTAATTATGATAAATATTAATCAAACAACTATAGTGACTAAAGAATATGACTATTTTTTGACTGTTTACTTGAAAAATGACATTAAAAAGCTTGAAGCAATGTTGAATTCATTGAGAAACACTTGAAGGCTGAATACATTTAATGTGTTTTTGATTACAGTATTTAGACTGTATTCCACATGTACTTGTGTGATATTATGAATAATTTATGAGTTTCTGAAGACAGTATTAGCATATTTGTTGCATATTGAAGAAATAATTGCCTTTATAAAGTGAAATTGAGAAACGAGTTCAGGCACAAACAGATGTGCAGATATAGTGTGTGTAAGACGCTTCCACACATCGGCATCGGCAAACAAGCATACAGACAAACTCTGAGAGAGACTTTTAAATGCTGCAGCGTTTTCTTCATCATTTTTACCATTTAAAGGGGTCATGAACTGGCTTTATAATTTTTTTAATATTGTTTTCTGAGGTCAACTTATGACATTCGCTTGGTTTTTACATCAAAAACATCAAAATGAAGAAGTAATCGGCAATTTTCTGCCCTGGTTTTCAGCCTAGCTCCTGTTTTTATGGGCGCCGCATTGAAGACTTGGAAGTAAACGCACACTGCTATGATTGGATAACAGTTTTGCATATTATAACGAGTTTCATGTAATGTGTGAATCGGTGGGCGGGGCTAAACAGGCGGTGTTGAAGTGGGCGTCGATCATCTTCTGCGGAGGCGGGGTTTGATAAGTTCATTTATTTCAGTAATTCAACTTAAAAGGTGAAACTAATATATTATATAGACTCATTACATGCAAAGTGAGATATTTCAAGCCTTTATTTGTTATAATGATGATTGATTGATTGATGATTGATTGATTTGATGATTATGGTTTACAGCTTATGAAAACCTTTTCACAATATTCTAATTTTGAATTTGGGATTTTCATAAGCTGTAATCCATAATCATCAAATCAATCAATGGAACTTTTGCACCATATTCTCATTTTTTAAGTTTCACCTGTATACGTCACATTCATAAACTGCAGATCTCTTCACTCATACTAATATCATTTTGATTTGTAGGATTTATCATGAAGGTAAATAGTCTAAATTCTGTGATCGTCTATTTTTAAGTGCCAGTGTTAGCATGTAAACGTATGCTATATTGATATGCCCAGTATTTTCAATAATTAAAAAGTTCTGATTATCAAATTTTCTAATTCTGTATTATTTATGGTACATTATTTGTGCAGTATTAGTCCTATATCATATTTAATGTTAAATCCCGAACAGTCAGACTACAAAAGTTGATAAAGTTTCAAACTGAAATTTGAATTATAAAAAAAGTGAAAAAAGTGAGGAACTTTATTTTCTCTACTTTTCTTTACTTGGCAATTAGCATAATTTACTGTGGCCATGTTTCTAAACCAGGGAAATCGATAGTGTATGGAAATTTGTGTTAGTTTTTGTGTCACTGTTTATACAGTGAAGAAGAAGTGACAGCGCTCTTGTCCAATCAGAATACAGGAGCAGAATAAGCGGTTGCGTAACTGCCTCTCCTGCCAATGAGCGCACACAGATCTGCAGATATCAGGACTTCTCTTCTCTTTCTGTTGTCATTAGTTCAGGCACTCAACAGATGGCACTGTTAAACTGTGGTGAGGGCTTGAGGATAGCCGATACTGTACTCGTACAGTACACATTAGAGGGAGTGAATGGCAAACAAGCTCTTCAGAAACCAACCTCAGTGAACAATACTATTTAAGTTTTCATGGTCATTCATCTTACCCAATCAGCCGCCTCCTCGCTGCATCTCAGTGTCACGTCTGTGTGAGAAGGATCATGACCTTCTTCTTCAGATGCTGTCCTTCAGCTGGTGCTCGTCTGCATTATCAGAACAACACAGATTGGACTCTGAGATCTCGGATGATGTCATTGATGATGTGGGAGGACAGTTTCTGGTGTCTCTATTGGCTGAGGCCTGTGGTGACATCGGTCCTCTGTGTCGCCGGCCTGTGGATTTGGCTTTGCATTAGTTTCTCTCTGGAGAAATGCGCCTAGACACTGAGATCACAGATATGTCTGTTACGGTGAGAGATATCAGACGGTTCCTCAAAAGTCCTCTGCAGAGTTCACTGCATGAACCGATTGAGATGTTTTATTTAATATTTTTATTATACTTTTATGAGTTTCAAGACGATATTACAACAAAGCAAAACAAAAGACAAAATTATCTCAAATAATAATACCCAGAAAAGAAAAATGGTAAATAAAAGTGTGGCTTAAAGCTACAATATGTAATTGTTTTTCGCCGCTAGGGGTCGCTAACCTCTTAAAATAACACAGGTGAAGGTTTATGTGACGAGCTGAATGCTGGGACTTGCTGTCAAGCTGATGGATCTAATAATGTTAATGGATGAGTGAAAGTAGGG
Organism: Phoxinus dragarum; assembly: GCA_033366665.1. Classification (NCBI taxonomy): domain Eukaryota; kingdom Metazoa; phylum Chordata; class Actinopteri; order Cypriniformes; family Leuciscidae; genus Phoxinus; species Phoxinus dragarum. Next base: position 3,711 of record JARPMJ010005751.1, read on the forward strand.
CTGGGCGATAAAACGATAACGATAATTATCGCGATATAATTTTTCTCGATAAAACGATATCAAGAGTTCGATAAATGTTCGATAATGTTTTTGCGCCAAAAGCGGAACGAATCTCATTTGAACCGCACGCCACACGGACCGCTTATCCGCTCGGCTCAAAGTCCAAACGGCAGCGCAGCGCGAGTTCACTAGCGGATGTGTTTACTCTGATCGGTCTCGGTCACGAGATCCAGTGAGGAGCGCTTGTATTCAGCGAAGAACACAAATGTCTCAGTGATTTAAACCAGTTTAAAGGTAGATGAAGCGGCGCTGACGAACAGGAGAAGCACAGTCAGAAGCTTCTCCGTCGACACATTCCCATCATGCACCACGGATTTAACGTTACTGTAACGTTAGCCTAGTAATATTAACTGCACCATGAAATGTGGGATATATTATATATATTGAATTGTATAATATTATTAATGTAGACAATGTATTAAAAGACTAATGGAATATAATTACAGTTTTTAATAATGTATTTAGGCTACTGGTTTTCATAAATACCATAGAAACCATAAAGTTACATTTTATCTGTGGTTATCATGATCTAAATGCATGATGCTGGATGACCAATGGTTCATTTTAATAAAACTAAAGAATATTACATTTTACCAAATAAAAATAATGTTGTTACTTTTTTTTAACAGATGTTACTGTTTTTGTTAATGAACATAAATTGTATAAAGTAAATCTGCATCCTAACTCAAGCTAATACTACTGAGATAAAGATATTTATTTTGTTAAGGAAAAATGTCAAATGTTTGAATGTTCTACCTCGGATTTGTGAAATGTTCCCCTGTTTGGCAAGTGTTTGTCATGATATGTTCTGACAATAAAGAGTAGTTTAAAAACACAACGCTCTGGTTTCTACAGCTTTCACTTAGGAGTACAAATCTGTCTTTAAACTTGAAATAAATAAAGATTTGACATTTATCGATAATTATCGATATCGACTGATATAAAAAAAAATATTGTGATATTTTTTTTGGGCCATATCGCCCAGCCCTAAGTGAAAGCATTCATGTTTTTAACATTACAGTGAGATGAAGGTCGCGATTGCTAATAATAGACAGATATCACACGCGAGTCCCGCGGATATAAAGGAAAAAAGATTAATTCTACCGAACTACCCGCAACTGCTGAATTATACTCGCTCAGGTCAGTCTATTTGACGGATTAAACTTGTGAGGTAACGCAGCGCTGCTTCACTCGCTCTAACGTTACACTATCACACTAAACAGTATGTTGAAAGTTATAATGTTATTCTATGTTAGTTTGTTTGCTATATGAGACTTAGCAGTAAGCTAGATCAACATTAGAATAACATACAGATCATATTCTAACAATTCATCATGTTGAGCTTTATACCATTGATTTGTTTTATGTACATTTGCTCACCTGTCTAATAAAGCATGTTCAAGAGCGGTGTCGCTGTCAAGTCGTGACTCGTGAAGCTCTGTCGAGTCGAAGTTAGTCGCGGACGCTAGCTCTCGGCATCTCGAAAACACCACGCTCGATCCTCATTTTAGCTCTTTTTTTGTCCCAAAGTCGGCTTGCCAGGGTCCATAATGTTTGAACGAAACAAGAACAGAATGCCGCTAAACGTTACGCACTACGCAGTTGTGCACGTCTGTCGCCATGGTTACGTCATGGCTACGGCAGTACGAGCAGAAACCGAGGATAGCACGGATATTGCGTCATTTACAGGCGAAATTTTTTCCGGGACGGGCCATTATTTAAAATTTCTCTTAAATAAAATATCTTTGGAGACTTTTGGGATATTTTAAGTACACAACTGCAGGAAATATATCACGCTGTGCAAGTGATTTTTGGATATTTTATTACAAAATTCTTACATATTGTACCTTTAAACAAAACGATGAAAGTGCACAGTCTGCATGATTAAAGAAAATTTAACAGAAAATGAATGCTGGAAATAAAATCCAGTCTAGGCCAGACAATCGATTGAGATGTTTTTAAGTGTCCAAGTACTTTTAGTTGGCCAGCGAGATGTTTAGGTGAATTAATGAGCATATTCATTATTCTGCTCTCCAGTCCAGCCAATCACAGTCAGATCTGCACTGCTCACTTGTCCTGACTTTAACAACCACTGATGGATCAATGATTACTTTTATTGTTGGATGAGAAGTTTCACTCGCAATTACATAACAATATGGTAGTAAAGTAGGTGGCAACTTGGGTTTATGCCGACTTCAGAAGGGCAGAGCTTTTCAGGGAGGGTTGGTCATGTGCTGCACTGACAGCAACTCTTCGGACAGGATTTTATTTAGCTGTCAGGTCGCACTCACTCATTTTATGTCTGGTCTAAATCACGACTGCTCTCATGTTTGCAGGACTGTGATATGAAGAGTGCAAAGGAACATATTTTAGCAACAGTGTGAAAGTGAATCGCACATAACAGGCACAATACACATGAGTATTGGTACAATATGCGTCACATGACTAAACGTCATCGTTTTTAAATGCCTCAGTTTGGACAGTCCACACTACAATGCATCCACTTTGTTCTTGAATAAAAACGCCGTCTCGGTGTGGACGAAAGGCCGAAACGGAGAGAAAAAGATGCGTTTTCAAACTAAACCTTTTGGTATGGACAAGGCCTAAAATTAGGGAAAAGTTTGTTTTTTCTAACTGACTAGCCGGTAGTTGTGTGATTGTACCGGTGTAATGTGTGGTTGTGTGTTGTGCAGCAGCGATGCAGGGCTGAAGGACGTGCTGTCGGACTGGGACTCAGACATGGATGCTGTGGACTGTCTTAAGGACTCAGATGTTCTCCACAATGGCAGCCGGAGTGACCATGAAGCGGCCCAGCGTCTGGCCCGACGGCTTTACCACCTCGAGGGCTTCCGGCGCTCCGATGTGGCCAAACACCTGGGCAAGAAGTGAGTGCTTTCAGACATACTCTCAGGTCGGGGTTTACTCCTTATTGTGATTGGATACCTGTTTTATAACCACAAACCAGAGGAATATGAAGACATTAGCCTCTAACTTGAATCTGAAGAAAGACAACCTGAAGAAATAGATGTAGTTTGCTTTGAGTCTGATTGGTTGGCAGGTAGTTTGGGGTTTGTTGACCACATTACACTTCTGTATCACTTCACCGTGTTCTCTATGAATTCTCTATGATAAAGCCACTGCAGAAACAAAGTCACCGACGTTTAACCGCTGAATGAGTCCGGCATGCACCTTATGTTGCTAAGCCACCTTCTTAGTTAAGGGCACATCATATATTAATTGTTATTAAGATGAAAGGGTTTTATTTGCAACCAGAGCATGATTTCTGCAATTTAGAGCACAATTCAAAAAGGAATTACCATGAGCCAGGCAATGTTTGCTGTTGCTTGCAGCATTAAACGTAGCATGGTCTGAGCCGTTAGCCTCGCGGTTAGCGTACGACATATAGGTCCTTTACCGATCCTGTTCCCCTCTCTCTCTACCCCATGCTTTCCTGTCAAACTCTCTACTGTCCTATCCAATAAAGGCACAAAAAGGCCAAAAGCATAACTTTTAAAAAGCATAATAAAAAAAAAAAAAGCATGTTTAACCCCTTATATTGGCAGCCATTACATATTTAAAACAGTAATATCCTATACTAAACCTAAACTAATCTTGACAAACTATATATCATTTGAAAGCTTACAATCTTTAGTTTACATATTTGGTGACTGATTTTCAAAATAAATTACAGAGGAGCCGTAATTTATTAATTTGCAACAAGAATATGTTCATACTCCTACGGTGTTCAGACCTTTATTTTGAAATAGTGATGAACATGAAAAATCATGAAAGAATGGTAGAAACCTCAGTTTGTTTTCATGCCAAGAGTTCAGAAGATAGCATCCATTCAATTCTTTTAGAAGAAAAGCTCTGAAAATGTTTTAAATATAAAGAAAACAATAATAGATTCAGCATTAGTGATGTGGCAGCGAGCTATAACGCACATACGTGATCTTTTGTGTTTCTTAGAGGTTGAATTCATTTAAAAATCTGCCAAACTTCCAACACTACTTCTGAATAGGATGTCCACTTCATAAATTGTATGAAAATTGTAAAATAATTTGTAAATAATTTGTAATAAAAAATTATAAAATTACATTTTTAACATTGCACATTTTCATAAATTCAAACTTCTATAACTTTTTTTCTGTTTAACTTCCTTAATTTATTTCACTTCTACAAAAAATCTGCCAAATGTCTTCTTTAAACAAGACCAATCTTACATCTATATTCCAAAACATTCTTGAATTACAACCATTTAAGTTCGAAATGTGCATTTCATGCCGCTTAAGGGGTTAAAAGTCATCAATTTGCTCACGCTAAAGGAGTGTGTTGGCACAGTCCACATTTATGCCAGATTAAAAATAAATAAATTCAGAAGTTTGGGTAAAAAATGGTGCATGAATGTTTCAATAAAAATGTTTTTGCGTACATTTACAATTCAGACGCCTGTAGTTTTTCATTCCTTGACAGTCAAGACTTTCACTTGTTCACTTACAGAAAAATACATTAAGGCATATTTTTTTTTACAGAATTTAAGCCCTCATTACTGCAGTATTACTCTTTAAAACTGCTTTGAAAATATATAAATAAATGCTGTGAGTTTAATGTCAGAGATGGGTCCAGTTGTGCATGTGGAAACCCAATTCACTGTATTCCCACTTGATTTTTAAACTGGCACAGCTCTGTCCATGCCTTTAAAACAAATGTGACACCGTATTTATATTTTCTTAAAGATCTTGTAACTACAAGATGATTATAATGGGATTCATGCATTGCAAAGCTTGTATAAGAGCATCCAAAACAGTTTAATTTCAGCCATCTTCTAGTTTACTGCGGTAAACTGTGCTCAGTGTTTTCTCAGATATGGTTTTGTCAGATGTGTGTGTGAGCTCAGGTCAGTGACTGCACTGGAGCAGTTAAACACCCTCAGTCCTCTTAAAGCACTGCCCTCAGCCCTCACATTCTCACACACTAAATACAGATTTGAACATACTGGCACTCATCCATATTCATAAGCACTCTCAGTGCCAGACACGGTCCTCCAGAGGAGAGCATCATTACTCCAGTGCGCTCTCTAGCATCGCCTCCACAGCTGTCTCACTCTCCTGCTGTCTGTAGACCATCACTGTCCACAGCATGAGCTCATCCTGTCTCACTCTCCTGCTGTCTCACTCACTCTCCTGCTGTCTGTAGACCATCACTGTCCACAGCACAAGCTCATCCTGTCTCACTCTCCTGCTGTCAGAAGACCATCACTGTCCACAGCCTGAGCTCATCCTGTCTCACTCTCCTGCTGTCTCACTCTGCTGCTGTCTCACTCTCCTGCTGTCTCACTCTCCTGCTGTCTCACTCCTGCTGTCTCACACTCCTGCTGTCTCACACTCCTGCTGTCTCACTCTCCTGCTGTCTCACTCTCCTGCTGTCTGTAGACCATCACTGTCCACAGCATGAGCTCATCCTGTCTCACTCTCCTGCTGTCTCACTCTCCTGCTGTCTCACTCTCCTGCTGTCTCACTCTCCTGCTGTCTCACTCACTCTCCTGCTGTCTGTAGACCATCACTGTCCACAGCACAAGCTCATCCTGTCTCACTCTCCTGCTGTCAGAAGACCATCACTGTCCACAGCACAAGCTCATCCTGTCTCACTCTCCTGCTGTCAGAAGACCATCACTGTCCACAGCCTGAGCTCATCCTGTCTCACTCTCCTGCTGTCTCACTCTGCTGCTGTCTCACTCTCCTGCTGTCTCACTCTCCTGCTGTCTCACTCCTGCTGTCTCACACTCCTGCTGTCTCACACTCCTGCTGTCTCACTCTCCTGCTGTCTCACTCTCCTGCTGTCTGTAGACCATCACTGTCCACAGCATGAGCTCATCCTGTCTCACTCTCCTGCTGTCTCACTCTCCTGCTGTCTCACTCTCCTGCTGTCTCACTCTCCTGCTGTCTCACTCACTCTCCTGCTGTCTGTAGACCATCACTGTCCACAGCACAAGCTCATCCTGTCTCACTCTCCTGCTGTCAGAAGACCATCACTGTCCACAGCCTGAGCTCATCCTGTCTCACTCTCCTGCTGTCTCACTCTCCTGCTGTCTCACTCTCCTACTGTCTCACTCTGCTGCTGTCTCACTCTCCTGCTGTCTCACACTCCTGCTGTCTCACACTCCTGCTGTCTCACTCTCCTGCTGTCTCACTCTCCTGCTGTCTGTAGACCATCACTGTCCACAGCATGAGCTCATCCTGTCTCACTCTCCTGCTGTCTCACTCTCCTGCTGTCTCACTCTCCTGGTGTCTCACTCTCCTGCTGTCTCACTCTCCTGCTGTCTGTAGACCATCACTGTCCACAGCACAAGCTCATCCTGTCTCACTCTCCTGCTGTCTCACTCTCCTGCTGTCTCACTCTCCTGCTGTCAGAAGACCATCACTGTCCACAGCATGAGCTCATCCTGTCTCACTCTCCTGCTGTCTCACTCTCCTGCTGTCTCACTCTCCTGCTGTCTCACTCTCATCCTGTCTCACTCTCCTGCTGTCTCACTCTCCTGCTGTCAGAAGACCATCACTGTCCACAGCATGAGCTCATTCTGTCTCACTCTCCTGCTGTCTCACTCTCCTGCTGTCTCACTCTCCTGCTGTCTCACTCTCATCCTGTCTCACTCTCCTGCTGTCTCACTCTCCTGCTGTCTCACTCTCATCCTGTCTCACTCTCCTGCTGCCTCACTCTCATCCTGTCTCACTCTCCTGCTGTCTCGCTCTCCTGCTGCCTCACTCTCCTGCTGTCACTCTCCTGCTGTCTCTCTCCTGCTGTCTCACTCTCCTGCTGTCTCACTCTCCTGCTGTCTCACTCTCCTGCTGTCTCACTCTCCTGCTGTCTCACTCTCCTGCGGTCTCACTCTCCTGCTGTCTCACTCTCATCCTGTCTCACTCTCCTGCTGTCTCACTCTCCTGCTGTCAGAAGACCATCACTGTCCACAGAATGAGCTCATCCTGTCTCACTCTCCTGCTGTCTCACTCTGCTGCTGTCTCACTCTGCTGCTGTCTCACTCTGCTGCTATCTCACTCTGCTGCTGTCTCACTCTGCTGCTATCTCACTCTGCTGCTGTCTCACTCTGCTGCTGTCTCACTCTCCTGCTGTCTCACTTTCCTGCTGTCTCACTCTGTTGCTTTCTCACTCTCCTGCTGTCTCACTCTCCTGCTTTCTCACTCTCCTGCTGTCTCACTCTCCTGCTGCCTCACTCTCCTGCTGCCTCACTCTCTTGCTGTCTCACTCTGTTGCTGCCTCACTCTCCTGCTGCCTCACTCTCTTGCTGTCTCACTCTGTTGCTGTCTCACTCTCCTGCTGTCTCACTCTCCTGCTGTCTCACTCTCCTGCTGTCTCACTCTGCTGCTGTCTCACTCTCCTGCTGTCTCACTCTGTTGCTGTCTCACTCTGTTGCTGTCTCACTCTGTTGCTGTCTCACTCTCCTGCTGTCTCACTCTCCTGCTGTCTCACTCTCCTGCTGTCTCACTCTGCTGCTGTCTCACTCTGTTGCTGTCTCACTCTGTTGCTGTCTCACTCTGTTGCTGTCTCACTCTGTTGCTGTCTCACTCTGTTGCTGTCTCACTCTGTTGATGTCTCACTCTGTTGCTGTCTCATTCTCCTGCTGCCTCACTCTGTTGCTGTCTCACTCTGTTGCTGTCTCATTCTCCTGCTGTCTCACTCTCCTGCTGTCTCACTCTCCTGCTGTCTCACTCTGCTGCTGTCTCACTCTCCTGCTGTCTCACTCTCACTGCTGTCTCACTCTCCTGCTGTCCGTAGACCATCACTGTCCACAGCATGAGCTCTGATGTATAATATCAGTATAAGGGAGATGCAGCTGTGATCTGGTGATATGAGCAAGTCAAGTCATGAGTGTTGTAGAAATGCAAAAATAATGAAAAAGTCCAGTATGATCGCAACAATTTACACTGTACTGTAAATTAAAAGTTAAAGTGTTTTACTAGAGAAATTTAGAGTTATTAAAATAGTATGTTACCAACACAGCACAAATACAAACTTCATGCCAAATATATATTCATAAATATATATTTTTGACTGCCCCCCCTCCCCCTTTGAAGTTATTGGTACACTAAGCATCATGACTGAATATATTAATACCAATGCTTGATACTAGCCTCTATAATTAAATTAATTGGTCAAAAGGTGTGGATGTCAGACTCACTGACGTGTGCGTCTGGGAATGCATGTTTCTCATGTGATCTGCTTTACACTGCTGTGGTTTCTCTTGTGCAAACCTCTCCACTGTAGAGGTGTGTCGGGGTGAACTAGTGTCTATCCAGGGTTGCTCATCATAAGCTAGTGTAACGCTCTTCACTAGATCTGATTTCTATGTCACTCTGATATTTCACACGGACAGTATAAAAAGATGTGATGTGTTATTGTGTCCAGTTGAACTGTTGCTAAGGTGTTTTTGTGTTCTCTGTAGTAATGTAATATGTGTCTTGTGTTTGCATCCACAGTAATGACTTCAGCAAGATGGTTGCAGAGGAGTACCTCACATTCTTTGAGTTTACAGACCAGACTTTGGACCAATCGCTCAGGTACTTCTCATGTCATCATGTGATGTGTGATTGACTGCATGCTTCACTGTTAAGGTGGAGCTCATTAGAAGTGGCTTTTATGTCATACACATTTCCATGTTAGGACTGCTGGGTGGTATAACATTATATACCGTGTGTCAGAAGTGAGTGCTTCTAGTGTAAGGCCAGTGATGTAGTATTGATGCTGTAACTGAAGGTCACAGATGCTAAGCAGCGTCTCAACTAATGTGCAGTCATACGGTCCATATCGCTGCTGTTCTGCAGTGTCTAGAAATGTGCCTTATCTGGTTAAATGTTTACAGTGTTTTTTTTTTGTGTGTTTTTTTGTAAAGCAACATACAGTAAAACCATGAAACCTAAATTTTCCTTCATTCTATTTTTACTATTGCAACCCCCCTAAACATCCCTTCCCTGGGCAGCTTACATACAACACAATAACATAGCGTCTGGTTACAAAGACAAAATATAACAATTATTACACCTTTTCAAGGCATATACTGATGATAAAAGTATCATTATTACCGTATAAATGCATACATAAAAAAAGAAAAAAATAATTTTGCCATTCTGTGAGAGACTACACTGAGGTCAGATCAGCAAATACAGCGTCACAAAAAGGTGCAAAGAGAGAGATGCATGGAAAACAAGTTAACAACTGGGTAATATTCTTTCAGATTTTTAAGTATGACAATAGGTTCCCATTTCGAATAAAATCTTAGTCTTTCGTTTTTTAACTCGTGTTAAATAGTACAAATAATTTTTTATCGCAATGACGTCACTGATTACATGTAATCACATATATTATAATCTCTAATCACATAAAGTTTCATTTGTAATATCAAAAGTATGAATAGTTGTGTAATAAGATTAATTAAATACCCAGCAAAAATGCAATATTGTGATAGATACTGTTATATAAGATTAGTCATACTGCAATGTGATTTATAGAACATAGGTTTCTTGTGAGAGGAGTATGTGGTGTTTTTGCCGTTTCAAGATCATCAATCAAGATAATCTAGGCAACCAGGGCTTGACACCCGCCAACCCGCCTAATGCGTGTGTATTTCAGCAGTGGAGTTATAAAACAGTATAAGTGACAGCAGCGTAATATAATTATGTATTTGACCGGCTGCCAAGTTATGAGATAATATAAAAAATATCTATATACCGTCCAGACTATAAGGCGCATTAGTCAAAAAATGTGTCATGAAGAGGAAAAAAAACATATATAAGTCGCACTGGACTATAAGTCGCATTTATTTAGAAATTTATTTCACAAAATCCAAGACCAAGAACATCTGGAAAGGCAAGTTATTCAGCTCCACAACAGCACACAGAACAACAGCTGAATAGTGTCCGGTGTGTTAGCGTAACACATTAACAGTTATTCAGCGACACAATAGCATAAAGATCATATACCTGCGGCTGAATAGGCTAAACTAACATTAGCCAGCGAGTCCAGCAAGTTACCGGTCAGCAAGTTCACCAAGCTCCCGATCTCACTCCTCAACACTGAATCCATTGAGTTCTTCCTCGGTGTCGCTTCTGAACAACTCCGCCAACTAGAGCGCCCTCTCGCGGCTGTAGACGCTAATGTTTTCTCTTGGTTCATCTCAGTCAGTATGAATTAATTTTGATATATAAGTCGCACCTGACTATAAGTCGCAGGACCAGCCAAACTATGAAAAAAGTGCAACTTAAAGTCCAGAAAATACGGTAGCCATTTTCCCTATCGTATCGGTCAATATTCTGGCCAGTGAAAATGCTGAGTGGCCAGTAGCTACAGTGGCTGGTGAGCAAAACAGTGAAAGCCAAGGCCTGTAGGCAAACACAAAAATAATGAAGATTATTGTGTTGTTTAAAAAAAGTCTATTTTTATTATTGTTCCAAAGTTACTTTAGGTCAGTGCCGGATCACAGTTCAGGAGTTAGTTCAGATAATCAGCCAGTGTTCACAAACTTGTCCATTCATCTGTCTGTGTGGTACTGTACTCCTGCCCACACACACCGCTCCTGTTTTCTGCTGTGATCGGGGCATCATGCTGCGGTGTCTTGTGATGGTCATGTTGTATCGCTGTTTTTCTGTTGCAGATGTTTTCTGAAAGCATTCTCACTAATGGGCGAGACTCAGGAGAGGGAGCGGGTGTTAATTCATTTCTCTAATCGGTATTACCAGTGTAACCCCACCATCATCACTGCACAAGGTACCCAGCCTCATTCACTCACTGCTCACAGGACTAGTGTTTTACATCAGTGTGAGAACATGTGATGCAGACGTTCACTTGTGTGTGTGTCCTGATCGCCCTGCTGGAGTTTATCTCACTATATTGACTGTGTGACTGTACATTATGCTGCTTATTGCATGGCTACGCGCCAAATAATACATAAATGGATATTGATATCAGTAGAAATGAATAATGCAAGAATAGGAGAGGGTGTTATAATGTTAAACAGATATTGATAAAACTGTTTAAGTAAATCTGTGTATAAATTTGTGTTAATTTTTTCTTTTGCGTTTCCATAAACGTGTATATTGTGATATATCGTTATGAACTGTATTTTAAGATTATTGTGATACATATATTTGGTGACACTTTAGTTTAGGGTCCAATTCCTCTCTATTAACTAGTTGCTTATTAGCATGCATATTACTAGGATATTGTCTGTTTATTAGTACTTATTAAGCACATATTAATGCCTTATTCTGCATGACCATATTATACATCCCATAATCCACCCAACACCTAAACTTAACAACTACCTTACTAACTATTAATAAGCAGTATTTAGGAGTTTGAGTGATACACTGTAAAAAAATATTTTTTCATGATTTGTTATCACAACTTTTTATCTTTTGACATCTTTACAACTTCGATAACTAATGTGTGAAGATAACATACTATTTTGAGTTTCTGTTTATTAAACCATTCTTCTTCATTGTATTAACTCATTAAAAAACTGCTTTTTTAAGTTAAACCAACATTTTTTTTTTTTTACAGTGTAGTTAATAGTGAGAATTGGACCGTAAACTAAAGTGTGACCACATATTTTTTCTTTCTTATTATTAGAGAAGAGTGTGGAGTAACACAAAATACATGAGACTAGCACAGCTAATACGGTCTCAAATGTTACCCGAGGACCATTATAGTGTTTAATGTTTTGGCTTATAGAATTCGCTCCATATGAAATATTGTGGTTTTGCACAACATAAGTTTTCTGTTCGATAAGTCAGATAATTTAAAATCCTCTCTTGACTAATTCTCCATAAAGTGTGATTGAGTCTAATCGCTCACTCAGGATCACAGTGTTGCGTTTCCTCCATAGCAACCATCTTAGTAACCGCTATGACCAGTATATGGGTAAAAAGCTAAACCATCTCCTTGTTGCTAAGACTGTTGCCATGGAAGTGATGTTAGATTTTCTCCTGATGCAGAGATGATTATGTGTGTGTGTGTGTGTGTGTGTGTGATATCAGAAGTCATGATAGGAATAATGTTCTCTCTGTTTGACCTGTGAGTGAGTGTTGATAATGTTTCATTGATGCTTGCAGATGGAGTTCATTGCCTTACCTGTGCGATAATGCTGCTCAACACTGACCTTCATGGCCATGTAAGTGACCTCTGACCCTCTGCTAGGGTTGCTCGTATTAGCCGCTAAATGAGAAATGACAGTTTGTTCCCTCTTTGCCACAAGCACATGAAATCAGACGCCGGTTGACCTTATCAGCGGATGTAAAGATCCCACTGGAGGAGGACATGTCTGTGTCATATTTACTCAGAATTAGCTTTTTGGGCAGGGTGTGTCAAGCATGTCAGATTGTGTGATTTATTTAATTATCTGTGATCAAATATTGAAGGTTAAACCTGTCAAATCTGCAGCTGGTTGTATCCACAGAAAAAAAACCCCAGAAATGATTCAGGTATGTGCCATCAGTAACTACAGTGAAGGAACGAGAAAGTTTCGCACCCCCCACTACTTCCTAAGTGAAATGTGAGGTGCATTGTGGGTACTCTAAGAATAGCTCCTCTCATTGGTCTCCATGGAGTTTGATCATGTGTCTTGGAGTTAGTTCGACACGTTCAGTAGGACGCATGTGCCATGGAGACGTGGAGATCTCATGCCCACGCGCAGCACTTCTCTAGACGCGTTCATTTCAAACATTGTTTGGTTTCGTGTCATGTGGGTGAATGCAGCTGAAAGTTGCACAGCCGCGGATCTGTGCAGAAATGTATGCCAGACACCCACACACACACACACACACACACACACACACACACACACACACACACACACACACACACACACACACACACACACACACACACACACACGACTGCGCTTGTGGAGGGAAGCGTTGTGCACATCACACAGGTTACATGAGACGGAGCAGGGAATCTCCTCAAAGCCTGTCCCGGCCCCATTAAACCTCAAAAAGACAAAGTTTGAAAGATTAAAGAAGATATTTGTGTTTTATGTGATAAAATATAACAAACTTATTTTGTTGAACCATTTTTAGCTTGAAGGTCAATTAGATTACGCTCAGACTGCTGGAGAAATGGCCTAAATCTGATCTTTTTCCTCTCAGACCACATGGGATCTGTTCTATGGCAAGCCGTTTTAACCTTTATTCATTTCCAGGATATGAATTCTTGATATCAACAATTCAATTTTCACTAGTTCAAATGATAGTTATTGAAATCAGGAATTAGATTTCTACTAGTAACAACTAACAATGCTAATTCTTGATATCAACAATTCAAAATCAATTGTTGATATCAATAATTGATTTCTTACTAGTTGAAATTCCAATTTCACACATATCAGAAATACTAGTAAAAACCTTTATTTTTGATATAAAGAATTACATTTTTACCAGTGACAATGTTATTTCTAATATCATGAATGTGATTGTTACTAGTAAGAAAGCCATTTTAGATATCTGAAATAATATTGATATCAGAAATACATTTTCAGATATCAAAAATGAAAATGTTAATAGTAGCAAGCAATTCAATTGTTGATATCAAGAATAGACATTTTAAACTAGTGACAATTGAATTATTGATATCAGGAATTCACATTTTTACTAGTAACAATGTAATTATTGATATCAAAAATGATATTTCTACCAGTAAGAAATCAATTCTTGATATCAACAATTGATTCATATGTGGATATAAATCAGATATGTGCCAATGCGTCTGTCATGTAAACAGGCATTAGGCCTCCGCGGTCTCCGAGAAATGTGGACACACACGTTGACACAACATATAACACACAACATCCTCGTTAAAGCGCTCCACGATATGCTCCCGCCAGTCCTGAGATCTCTCTCGCTGAAGCACATGCTCAGGCTGCAGTGATGGCCCTTTGCGTCCTCCTCCGCCTCTGCGCATGAGTGTGTGGACTTCTGCGGCACATCCGCTTATAAATGAGCCCGTAACACTGACTTCAGTCAGCGCAGTGTCTGCACACCACCTTGTTATTGGTCTTTCCGGGACCGGGACCTGTTCACTCTCTAATCTGATGCAGCCAGCATTAAAGATAAAAAGTGAGCAGCCAATCAGAACAAATCAGATCTGAGCAATTAATCAGAATTGAGTGTTCCTGAAAGCTGTCCGAATGAACTCCAGATATCCAGATGTTTGCTCACTCATGCTCTTGTGGCAAACAGCGCGGACATAACCGAAGCCGTTCAAGAAGCGGGTCTTCGGTGTTTCCCGACCAAACGTCCTGCGTCAACCGTACATTACACTTTACTATATATTCACATAGTCAATACAGGAAAACCAAACCGCACTCCTCAAGCCATATGTACTTCTCTTTTATTAGGGCATTGTTTGTGACAGGACAATTAACTGCATTTTCCCATAATGCAGTTTCATTACACTTACTGTAAAACATAATGGAGCTCATCCTTTATAAGAACAATGTTTTTTAGTAACATAAATATCATTCAGGATCACAAATGCTAACATGATTCATTCAGAATGAAATGAAATATGAGATGGTCCTTTCTTGCATTACAGTAATGAGAATTAAACTTGTATTTATGAGTAGGATATATGGTTATGAGTCTGTGATCTGTGCAGGTCCATGTCACATGATCCCACAGAAAGAGGGCAATAGCTGTTAGTGATGTCGAGGCTGTAGCATCATTCGTGATGAAGCCGCGGTGTGAGATCTTGTGGAGTCGTGTTTTCTGTGCCGCTCTTTGGTTTCTCGTGCCAGTCTGAACATTTGTCAGTGCCATCCACCTACAGTCTCGGCTGGTGCTGGCAGGAACAGTGAAGACAGTGGAACAAACACCGTCTGCGCTTTATTTTAGAAGCTCCTGCAGTCTTTCTCATGACTGTAGAGAAGCAGCAATCTGAGGAATCACGGTTCTGACGGAGTAATTGTAGACGTGATTGTCCAATAGCAGCAGTCAGTGTATGTGGGCACCGTAGGCGCGCGTGGAAAGCCTAAAGCTCACTGTAAACGGGGAGCTATATATATATATTAGGGGTGGAACGGTACACAGAAGTCACGGTTCGGTTCATACCTCGGTTCAGACATCACGGTTCGGTACAATGGAGGGAAAAGCAAAACAAAAAAGCAGAAGGCAATTTTATTTTATTGTGCATGTCTCAGGCCAAAGAGCCATTTTTTTCATCTTTGGTTAATGCTTTTTTTGCAAAAGAGCCATGAAAAATAATATAAAATTATTATTAAAGACGTTCTTTTTTTCAATAAAATTTGGAAACATTATGGAAACAATGGAAACAGTAAAATTCGAATTTCGTGAATATCGACTCAAATGAAATGCGTTCGGTCTCATCGGATTGTATCTTGATCGATGTACGGCTTATGAGATAAACGCTGATGGAAACGTTATTTGCCGAATAAATAATGAATTGCATTTTGTCTAGCAAAACTTTGTTCGCAGATGTTGGTTTGAATGTTGTGCGATTCAGTGCGAAAATGAACGGATGACCTTAAAATGTCTCAAATCAATTCGATATACCAATTTGATCGCAAATCAGCAGTGACGTCATTACACACAGGGTTTTCTTCGCTTTAAAGCTGCTGGATGGAAACACACTTTCACCAGCTTTATTCACATGAGTTTTTTTTACAGAACTTCAGATAATTCGATTGACAAGTGGATGGAAATTTAGCTACTGTCAGTCCAAATCAGATTATTGGTGTGTCCGATTGTAATCCGATCTAAATTTATTGATGTCCGCTCTGTGTATCGAAACTGTTCAGATCCGATTTGTGTGTCCATGCTGCTCTTTCCAAATCCGAGCGGTCAGACTAAAACGGATCTCCACAAATGCGCATATGTGACCCTGGATCCCAAACCCAGTCTGGAGCCGCACGGGTATATCTGTGGCAATAGCAACTATACATTGTATGGGTCAAAATTATCCATTTTTCTTTTATCCCAAAAATCATGAGGATATTAATATCATGTTCCATGAAGATATTTAGTAAATGTCCTACCGTAAATATATAAAACATGTATGTTTGTGAGTGAGTGCAGCACAATCGTGAACATAAATGCACAACTTTAAAGCAGATTTTCTCAATGTTTAGATTTTTTTGTTCCCTCAGATTCCAGATTTATATAAATATTGTCCTATCCGTCAAATATTGTCCTATCCGAACATATCATAAAACCTGTAAGTAAAAGCAGTTGTCAATCCCAAAAACAGATACTTTTCAGTGGATAGTTAATGCTCTAACATAATGCAAACTGTTTTATGGATTCAATGAATAGTATTATTAAATGTTTTATATTAAAACATTCACACTTTTTTTTTTTATGTACTCAAACTATAAAAAGAGCAAAAAATTCATGGACCCATCAGTAATGACTCATTAGTGAGCGATTACACACAGTAGAGTTAAATAATATTATGCTATTAGATCAGATCAGCTCCGGTGCTGTAATTAATATTCTTAATCCTGTACGTTTTGTTAAAGACGTCTCCTCCAGTAGAGTTTAATCCACTGTGTGTGAATTATTACATGAGCTTGGCATCATATGATCTCAGACATTCATTTATAAATAACCTTTTGCTTCGCATCCATCAAGTTACTCATGTGGAGAGAAAGCAATCAAATAATATGAAGTGCTTTTCATTTGCAAAGTTATTTATTGAATTATATTATAATTAATACATAAACATACACACTACCGTTCAAAAGTTTGGGTTCTATATTTTTCTCTTAATGTTTTTGAAAGAAGTCTCTACTGCTCACTAAGGTTGGGTTTATTTGATCAAATATGATAAATTATTTTATTCAAAGTATCTGTTTTCTATGTGAATATATATATATATATATATATATAGGAAAGTGTAATTTATTCCGGTGATCAAAGCTGAATTTTCAGCATCATTACTCCAGTCTTCAGAGTCACATGATCCTTCAGAAATCAGTAAAATATGAGGATTTGATGCTCAAGAAACATTTCTGATTATTATCAGTGCTTCATATTTTTATGGAAACTGTGATACTTTGTTCAGAATTCATTGATGAATATAAAGTTCAAAAGAATAAATTTTGAAATAGAAATGTTATTTTATATTTATATGTTATTTTTATTGTCACTTTGATCAGTTTAATAGATCCTTACTGAATAAAAGTATTATTTCTTTCTTTCTTTTTTAAATCCTACGCTAGTGTGTTTAATATATAAACTGTTTCCGATTGAGCTTCCAGCAAAGACAACTGCATAGTGATAAACACTGTGATATAAGGTCTCAGCCCAGCAGTGAATATGCCTCCTTACTTTACATATTCAGTGTGTAAATGTGATGAGAAAGCAGGACCGGCTGATTCATGTCCGCATTAGAGATCGCGTCAGGCTCACATCTGTGCCATCCTGTCCCATTAACAGCCCAATAACTGTTCTTCATGCCCCACAGAATATTGGGAAGAAGATGACATGCCAGGAGTTCATCAACAACCTGGAAGGACTCGACGGAGGGCAAGATTTCCCCCGGGAGCTGCTGAAGGTAAGACCCGCACACTTCTCCCAGCATTCCTCTGTGAGATCACGTGTGCATTACATTGAAAACCGATGGAAAACTCAGAATGTAAATCAGCTTCTCCGGGTCCGCGGAGCCCGCTGATACTCCATAACACACACTTTCCCGTTTTCAGAAGATCATCTGATCCTTACTAATCAATCACCATCACCCTGATGTTTGTGCACCTGATACAAGTCCAGGACAAAAGCGCTCTTGCCTGGGATTCATTAGTAATGGATGCTGTCATTGGAGACCACAGGGGCGTTTGGAGGCTTTAACTAATGCAGCACGATGGTTAAAAGTGAAAACTAAAGTAAAAATACAAATATATCTTGTGGGAATGCTGAATGTGTGAGATCAAACTTGTGTGGCTGAAGCATCTGCGTTTACAGTAACAGAACAGGACAGAGAGCAGGAGAGGATTTATATACACAGTCTTTTCCCTCTTTATATGGAGTTAATAGTTTATGTAAATGTTCAGATCCTGAGTTGTTTGTAAGGCTCACACAGATTTAAATGTATGCATTTGGCAGGTGCTAATCGAAAGCTTTCCACATTACGCTGTTGTTTGAGCTGCAGGAGCAACAAAAGTTGCAGTAGATCAACAAAAATGAATACAAGTTGTTATTAAACCATATTAACCTGAATTTAATTATAATCCACAAATATAGCTTGTAATTTATCAAATGCATTGGAGGGTTAAACACAGGCTGGCTTAAACAGATGTCATGTGACCCTGATCACAAACCCAGTCTGGAGTCGCACGGCTATATCTGTGGCAATAGCAACTATACATTGTACGGGTCAAAATTATCCATTTTTCTTTTATGCCAAAAATCATTAGGATATTAAGATCATGTTCCATGAAGATATTTAGTAAATGTCCTACCGTAAATATATAAAACATGTATTTTTGTGAGTGAATGCAGCACAATCGTGAACATTAATGCACAACTTTAAAGGAGATTTTCTCAATATTCATTTTTTTTTGCTCCCTCAGATTCCAGATTTACAATAGTTGTATCTCGACCAAATATTGTCATATCATAACACACCACACATCAATGGAAAGATTATTTATTCAGCTTTCATGTGATGTATAGATCTCAAATATTTCAAATATTGTCAATTGTCACACATGTAGAATTGAGAAGCTCTTGTTAATAGCGACACTGGTGGCCGCTGAGTGAACTGCAGTCATTCGCTTATTGCTCATGCTCACGTAACGCACAAGAGACAGATCGTGATTCAAGACCCTGATGTACTTAGTACAAACTTCTTTTTCCTTCTTTGTTTAGAGTTAAAGTTGGAAATACCTCTACAGCGATATACTGTTAACAAACATCCCGATGAGAGCGACGTTTAGATGAACGTGAATATGTGCTTTTCCTCAATAACAGAATAGACAACAAAACTCATGTCGACAGATGAGGTCATTAAAATCCCCTGTTATGATAGTTTGATTATGAAGTATAATTAAGACTGTAGACTATATAGATCTGGCTATGTGAGAGAGACTATAGCTTGAATTAATTCCTTTTCTTAGCATGACACATTACACCGCAGAACGGCTCTCTGCATTATCCTGGACGTCAGCTTTCGGCTCATGTGTCACTGAACAGAAGAGAGGCTCTCAGGAGCTTAAACATCACATCCTTTAGATGTTCCCGGCCCGGCGCTTCACATAAAGATCAGTCTACAGGCTTTCATACACAACTAGGAACTCTGGGAAGGTCCCGATTTTTGTTGTTGCCAGAGGATGCTTAGATATTGCCACTTATCTCGGCACATGGTCAGAATATTGCCATGACCAAGTAAAAGATGTAGGTGTTGTGTTTGACCCAGTTTGATCAGCAGATTAATGCTGTGGTTAAGAGCTGCTTTTTCCAGATTAGGTCTATTCACCTTTGGCTAAGCCCCGCCCCCCTTAGTTACTGTTGCTACGTCCGTCAACTTCATCTGGGCTCTGGTTTGGTATCAACATGGTTTATGCTGTGACGGCTCTTCCTGCTGAACTTTTATTAAACTTTTATAAAGCAGCAAATAAAGTGTCTGATAGAAGTAGGCAAAAGCTGTAGTGTGCGGTCGAAGGCTATATTCAAGACATACCGGAGAAACGCAAGCAACAACAAGCATCCAAATAGAGGCAAAAGCATAACGGTCACAGTCAAAACATGACCCACCGCATATCCTAATGGAGACGGAGGCTGGGACTCACAATATCAGGAGCAACACTGTTCATGCAGAGCTGGGTCTCTATTCACTTCTATAATCGTTATTACAAAGCAAACGGACTACGCGAGTATAACGCTGTATTTATTAGCAGCGTGTGCTAGCGTATCAACAATTAGGGTAGAGAACCGAAATCATAATCTAAACCAGCATAAAACTGTCTAACTAGTATAACTTCACAGTAAGGTTAAAAGCTAAATGTATCTTAGAGACAAAAGTGTGTTGTTGATCTTGAGGGGTTTCGCTGACTGAGGACGTCCACACAGTTTAATCCAAAGACGACACTTGTCAGGATTTGACTTCGGTTTTGGGAAGGGGAAAAAACGGACACCCCCTCCAACCTCTCTGGGAAACGCGTATCTGTGTTACAAATGCCCCAGGCACAACGGTTAACCATATTTCTGATAAAACTACGACGGTAATAGCCTGCCGAGACCAAACATATGAGACGCCTGTGTTAAAGTCAATGGAGCGCTGTGAAAAAGTGTCGGACCGCTGTGGGGCTCGTTCTTGGCTGCGCTGTGATTGGTCAATCTACATTCTAGGGCGTGGCTTAGCCAAAGGCGAATTGCTGGTTTTGTATGTGGGGTCCTGTCAGACCACCATCTCACGCTGCCAGTTAGAGCAGAATGCTAAGAAAAGTCGTCATATTCTCCTATTTTAGCTCCTCTCAGGGATTTCAGGATAAAATATAAAGCTCTGCGTGCATTGGATAGCTCAAGCACCCAGGTCTCTAAGATCAAATAATAAACCATTGCTTTCTGTCCCTCGATCTGATTTGGAGTTAAAAGGCTAGGCGTTTGATGTTGCGGGTCCGAGGCGCTGGAATAGTGCCTCTTGAACTTAGAGAGATCACATCTTTAAATGTTTTTAAAGCTCGTGTTAAAAATTACTTCTTGTTTCTGCTACGCCTTTGAGAGGTTGGGCTAGCATCTGTGTTAGTAAGTTGCATGTTGTTTATGTGTGTTATGCTGTTGATTGTACAGCACTCTGGTCTGCAGCTGCAGTTGTACAGTGTTTTATAAATAAAGTAAAGTTTCATTGCAAACTGTTCTTCTCAAATTGGCAATAAAAAAAGCTACTAATTAATGAAAAATCCTACGTATAGCCCCTTTAAATACTGCATATTTACCTTGTAGGGCCACTCAGCAATTGCAGTGTTACTTAAGGTAATATCAGTTCATGATGAAACAGCACGAGTGTTCAGATGAGAGATTAATCGTAAATGCAATACCCAGTTATTGGAAGGCTATTCAGTTATCTACCGGAAACTTTGATTGATTGTGCTTTGTAGGGTCACTCCCCCTATTCTGAGGTGGTTTGATCCACCGTCAGATCTGTGGCCCTCCTGCTAGACTATCTGTGTCCCATGATGCCTCTGCAATGTCCGGTGCTGGCACAGCTCGATCAGCAACAGGCCCAACTGCCGACTCTCCGACGGACTCCAGCTCCAGTGAGCGTGAGTGCCAAAATCAGACATGCATAATTAAACACCCCCCGAGTACCAGCTCTTCCGGAGAGTGCACCTCCGCCCCTCTCTGTCCCGCTTTATTGAAATGAAGACACTTCACACACTAACAGAATGTGTATTGCATGGTGAATAGCTTGGCAGTAACTTCAGTGCGCACTTTATATGACGTTATGTAAAGCTGCACCAAAACTGAGTGCCCTTGCCGAGCGTCTGTCGTGACTGTCCTCTGCCAACTCCACGAGACGCTGCGTTTACGAGCTTCTGATGGCCGGATCGCAGGTATACAGTAATCTCAGAGAGAAGTGCTGCGTACTAGGTTCCTCAGGTTCATTTTGGCATTAAATACACTGCCGTTCAAAAGTGTTTGATTTTTTATGTATTTTAAAGAAGTCTCTTCTTCTCACCAAGGCTACATTTATATGATAAAAATACCAAAAAACAGTAATATTGTGAAATATCATTACAATTTAAAATAACTTTTTTATTTTAATATATTTTTTAAATGTAATTTATTACTGTGATCCAGTCTTCAGAGTCACATGATCCTTCAGGAATCATTCTAATATGATGATTTGATGCTCAAAAAACATTCATTATTATTATCAATGTTGAAAACAGTAAAAAAAAAAAAAAAAAATCGATTCTTTGAATCGAAAGTTCAAAAGAACCGCATTTATTTGAATAAAAAGTAACTTTTGATCAATTGAATTCATCCTTGATTAATTAATGTATTGGTTTATTTTATTTATTTCCCCCCAAAAATGAAATACATTATTATTGCCTCCAAACGTTTGAACGGTAGTGTATAATGTTGCAAAAGCTTTCAATTTCAGATAAATGCTGTTCTTTTGAACTTTCTATTCATCAAATAATCCTGATTTTCTTTTTTTTAAATAACTATTTTCAACATTGATAATAATCAGAAATGTTTCATCATATCAGAATGAATTCTGAAGGATCATGTGACACTGAAGACTGCAGTAATGATGCTGAAAATTCAGCTTTGATCACAGGAATAAATTACACTTTATTATATATTCACATAGAAAACAGGTATTTTACATTGTAATAATATTTCACAATATTACTGTATTTTGTATTTTTAATCAAATAAATGCAGCCTGGGTGAGCAAGAAGAGACTTCTTTCAAAAACATTTCAAAATCTTATGAACGGTAGTGTATGTCTTTTTGATGTCAGTCAAGACTTCTTGTAATGGACGCAGATGATCTGATCTAGGATGAGGTAGTTCAGTGCGGTGGAGTGAAGCATCTTTGACAGACGTGCCTCGGTCATATTGACGTCTAGCGAAACAATCAGACAAGTTTATTAAGATCTGAAAGTGCAAGGTCAGAATCCTTCAAAGTTGTGTTCAGCCGTTTCAGTGACACACTCCGAGTGCAAGGTCACGTTTTCTGTAGTGTGAGTCACCGTCTTGTTTTCTGCAGTGAAATCAACCTGCCAAAACTCAAAATATATTGATGGCTTATATTGTCCTTTCATATTTCTAGGCTGGCATCTGAAGGTAAATGGCAGACTGAGTCTCATAGCGCCAGCTTTGTAGCAGAACTGGGCAACGGTTAATCGCATCCAACATAAAAGTACATAATATGTGTGTGTGTGTACTGTGTATAAATACACACACACACACACACACACACACATGCATGTATACATAATTATATATAATTTATATTATATAGAAATATATATGTTGTAAATAAATAACATTTTTTTTAGGGATGCACCGATGTGAATATTGTGGCCGATACCGATAACCGATATTAATATTGCTGTTATGGCCGATACCGATATTTACCGATGTCGATATCTCTGTATAGAAAACACATTTTTATGATAATCAAATAAAGAGCTATTTTCCAAAACACTTTTTTTTTTTTTTTTTACTTTTGTAATTTATTTTCAGAAATTACTGATATTGGGCACCTTTACCTGTGTGTACCAATATCAGTCATTAATAATTTGTATGTCCACTCTAGCCGCGACGCGACTGCGAGTTGCATACAAATCAATCAAAACCCAGAGCCAATCAGAACAGCGTGTGGGCAGGCTGTCGCGTCAAGTGCACAGCACCAGAGAGTAATCTTGACGGCAATCGCAAGAAAATGGATAAGTAGCTACATAATCAAATTCACAAATATTACACCATTTAAACAGTATTCAAATACATAGGCTACTGAGTTACTTAAACAATCTTTGTCAAATAATACATTTGTTTCTTCAGTTTGAACGTTCTTGTTTCCATTTGTTTAATTTCAAGATCTGAGGTGAATTATCCATTGTTGCTTTTACAGCTACAAAGCTGGAGCACTAAATGATATTCAAAGTCACATTACACGCTTTTAACATTAAATAAAGCACATAAACAGTGCCTGAGATTATCATTGCCACACGTTGTGTTTGTTGTTCCAGCGCGACGTCGCAGAAAAATAGAAACAGTTTCTAAAATAGAATCGTCGCGTGTCGCCGTCGCGGCTGGTTAGGACATAAAGCTCTGATTAACATTGAAAATATACCTTTTATCGCGTGTCGCGGCATCGCGTGTAGTTAGGACACGGTGTAATGACTAGTTCGCGCGCCCACAATGAAGTGCGCGTGCCTACACACAAACCCGGGTTCAAACCTCGCCCCGTCCAGCACGGGAGATATAACAAATGTTGATCGTGTGCCCACCATAAAGTACGCACCAAATAAAAACGGTTCCCACAGTATCAGTTATTCCCCTCGCTCTGACGAGACGTGATAAAGGGTGCACCCTCTGTAAAGCGCGCGCCCCTACACACGAGCGCTGTTCACAGCTGAAATGCGCTCGTGCAAAAACAAACATCCCCGCCCCCACACGCACGTCAAATACACAGGAATGATAATCGGCCTGTTCACATCGGCCATATTTTGACATCGGAACGATACCGATGTGTAAAACAATGACCATATCGGCCGATATTATATCGGCGGCCGATATATCGTGCACCCCTAATTTTTTTTTTAAATACACTGAACAAAATTATAAACGCAACACTTGTTTTTTCCCCCATTTTTCATGAGCTGGACTCAAAGATCTAAGATTTTTTCTATGTACACAAAAGGCCTATTTCTCTCACATGTTGTCCACAAATCTGTGTTAGTGAGCTCGAGATGATCCGTCCCCCTCACAGGTGTGCATATCAAGATGCTGATTACAGCAGGATTATTGCACAGGTGTGCCTTATGCTGCCCACAATAAAAGGCCGCTCTAAAATGTGCCTAAATATACATGCACTTGTGTGTATTTATATGTGCATAATAATTATACACAATACACACACATATATTATGTAAACAAACTTTTATTTTGGATGCGATTAATCGTTGCACAGCCCTATTGTTTTATTAAGCCATACATTTAGAGGAAAAATGCTTCTAATTTCTGATTACTTCATGTGTCAGTATCTTGATAGCAGAGTGCTGATAAAATGCACACATGTATTTTGGGGCTATCAACTTAACTGATTAATTACATAAACAATGCCTTTTAACAAAGAGCCTTTTATTTATTTATAACAAAAAAGAGACAGGATGTTTAACAAAAGTAAAGTTACAGCATTTGGTGTTCTTAGAAATGTACTCTTCTCTTTGTAAGACTCAACACCTTCAATACAAGTGAGTGTATTCAACTTCACCATAAATATAGTTTTGAAATATCTTAAAAGATTGAGGTAAGATACATTTTTTTTAAATGCCTGATAAACATCAGTAAAGGTGAATCAGTAAATCATATTTTCTGTGGTCATTCTGTTTTCCAAAAATATCATGTGTCCAAGCTGCTAAAGTCACTAGTTTTCTACTTCCTCTGCACTGTGGCAGATATTAGCATCTGACCGCCTCCACAACAACACGTCAACTCACACTTTACATTTTGGCCGCGTGTTCACCAAATAGTTTTTGGCCAGCTGATAACGCTAGGCGCTCTGCAGAAAGTTTTGGCAGCACAGCGTTTTTGTCAGTGTAGACGCTTGATCTGGAATATCCGCGAAAGTGTTTCACAGATCGCTTGTTTCTGTTTTGTTTCTATATTAAAATGTTGATAGATTATAAAGTATTTGCTCTGGCTCTTGTATTAAATAATTTTGTTCCGTTATTAATATGCGTTGTGTTGTCGTCTGTTGACGTTGTACAAGCAGAATATGCCGGTTGGTCGGTGTGCTATTAGTCCCGCCTAGTCCCACGATAACTACTTTTTGTTGTGCGATATATTGCACCAAAATTAATTGCGATAAACGATATTATTGTAATTTTCAGACCATTTTATGCCACTGATTACTTAATGACAATATGACAATATAATAGCATAATAATGGAAGTACACTCTTTCAAAGAACAAAGAACGTTTTGTTCTTATTCTATTCACTATTTTATACATTTAGACATTGGAATCGGAATGTGAAAAATATATCCTAAATAAATAAAACAAATAAATAATAAATACACTTTTGTTAACAAAAAAGTGCAAGAACTAGATCTAAACAAAGTTATCTAAAACAAAGTAACATGTTTAACAAAGTCAGTTTAAAGTGTCTCACACACACACACAGATCATCAACGGGCCGTTTCTGATCCGCCAGATCCGGTGTTTAATTGTTTCCGGATTCCGAGAGGAACACCAACATGTTTACCTTGTGGCGCTTAAGGCAGGATCTTTCTTTGGTAGCAATGTTACCAGCTGTGGTGGGATGTTATGTTTTAGGTGAGATTTTAGGTTAGTTGTGTTGCCTCTTTTCGTTGCCGCTGTTTTAAAAACAAAGTCGACATACCGGCTCGTTAATTGGCTCTCCTCTCTCATTCGGCCAAAGCCAAAATGTCCCCAAGTCCATGTTGGACTTTTTCCTACTAACTGGCTGTAGATGTCACGAAACAGAACACTTTATAACACAGTGGGTTCACACCTTCTCTTCACCTGTGTGTGTGTGTGTGTGTGTGTGTGTGTGTGTGTGTGTGTGTGTGTGTGTGTGTGTGTGTGTGTGTGTGTGTGTGTGTGTGTGTGTGTGTGTGTGTGTGTGTGTGTGTGTGTGTGTGTGTGTGTGTGTGTGTGTGTGTGTGTGTGTGTGTGTGTGTGTGTGTGTGTGTGTGTGTGTGTGTGTGTGTGTGTGTGTGTGTGTGTGTGTGTGGGTGGAGACGGAGACGCTGCCTGAGCCCCGCCTCCGACATAGAGCAGACAAGATGACAGCGCAATCGACTAAAATGTTTGTGACATTCATTTTTATGTAAAAATTTATATTTTCATTATTTTTAATTAGAAAAATAATTATCAGTCGCAATATATCGCGGCATCAAAAATGATCTCGCTCATTTCCATATATGGTGCGATAAGTCGATATATTAACTATCGCGACAGGCCTAGTCCTGCCCCTCCTCCACTGTGATTGGATGGCTGGGTAAAAAAAGTGACAGTGATGAGCGCTGCGTTTTACCCAAAGTTGAACATTCCCTCGGCGACCGGTAAGAAACACCGGGCGCTTCAGCGTGAAGAAGAAAACGCTCAGCGCCTCGTTACGCTCATGGCGTTTTGAAAACGCGGCGCTCCCATTGAAAACAATTGGAAAAATACACCAGCCGCGTGAAAAAACGCTTTGGTAGACACACGGCCTGTCAGTTCCAAAGCCCGTCCAGCATTACATTTACATTTATGCATTTGGCAGATGCTTTCACCCAAGCCCTTCCCGTCCTGCTGCTGGCGAGTCGAGCACCAGATATAGTGTCTGACAGAGCGCCAGGATGAGCCTGGAAAATAAGCATGCTTTGCACATTTGCAAACTGTATTTTGTGCAGAAATCTTTAGATGTGAGCATCCAGCAACATACTACAAAACAGGAACGTCATGACCCCTTAGTGTTTAGGGAGTCGCACCACATGACCTCTTATATTTGAAGCCGCATTGCCCTCGACACACAGTCACGAAGGCCTGCACGTGTCCTCTCTGCTTGCTCTACATGCATTGTGTTGGGTTTATCCCACTACTTTGCAGATTACATTTTGCAAGTTTTCAAATGTTATTATAAAACGGATAGTTCCGGTCCCTGATTCTGATTGGCTGAGCCGCGTGCAAACACAGCTGTGACCTCACGACATCAGTATTACTGTGCCACTGCAAAACATATTAATCTTTTTATTGATTAACTGATTTATGAATGCAATACGCTCAGTGAACAGCTAAGGAGGCTTTACTCCGCATCTATCTAACACTATTATAAATTGACTGTAACCTGTCTTGTTAATGTTTCTTCCTTTAAAATATTAGAAGAACATGCCAAACAATTTAATAAGGTTTTCTTTTGAAGAGTTCTTGTGCCGAGGCGTTTTCCACTGTGATTTAAGGGCAGTTTTATCCCCCCGAGGAACATCGTGGCTTGTTAAGAGCGTGTTTTCCGAAAGCCTGAAAGCCTCAGTGTCTGTAACTGTGAAGGTCTGTAACTGTGTGACTTCGTGTCTCCAGTTGATTGGCAATATCTCTCATATCTCAGATATCTCTTGCAGTCTGCTTTGATGTATCTAATATCTCATTTCTCATCTGCTCTAGTTACACACTGTAATTTTGTGGCGGACTCCTATGTATCATTTACGAGTTTAATGTTTCTGTGTTTGTGATTAAAGCCTTGTTTATAGTGGAGTCACGATGATCAGCCTTGCACGTCACAACTGATATCCAGAGGAAACTTCATGCCTCTATATTTCATAGTCACATTAAAGTTTCATGTTGCTGATTAATGACTGTGTGTTCATGAGACGGACAGCATCACTGAATATTTCCATGTATGTGTCACTAATTCTAGTTAGCCATAGCTGAGCCTGGTTTGCTGATTATTACTGCTTTATCACAGCTGCTCATTCTGAAGTTTAGGGGTTTGTTCCCTAGCTGGAAATATTACGCATTCATTCACACTGACAGCACTGTGTCAGAGTCTGTAAAGGTCATGTGATCCCTCTGTCATCCTTCAGCGGATGTATTATGCGAGCTCCGCTTTATACCCCAGCATGTGAGGAGGGACCTGAGCCCCGTCTAGAGATGCAGATCAGGGGTCTCGTCCTTACTAAACGTGCACGAGCGCCCAAACGTCAAAAAAGGCAAATGGAAAAAAATATTCAGACTTGGGTAAATATGAGATACCAATGTGCCGTCACATTACAATGCTAAAAATAATTACCGTATTTTCCGGACTATAAGTTGCTCCGGAGTATAAGTCGCATCAGTCAGAAAATGCGCCATGAAGAGGAAAAAAATATATGTCGCACTGGACAATAAGTCGCATTTATTTAGAAATTTATTTCACAAAATCCAAGACCAAGAACAGACAGTTAATCTGGAAAGGTTATTCAGCTGCACAATAGCACACAGAACATATTGTTGAACATATACATATAGCGTTGACCAGTTGACGGGGATTAACGGCAGTAATGTTTGAATGTTCGAGTGGATCTTTGGATTTGCCTGAAGTCTGGCTTTGAATCAGAGAGATGATTGACAGCTGTGTAATCAGACACCGATCACTTCTACAACACACACGTACGACGCTTCTATTCTTATCAGACCTATTTTAGCTGAACTCGACACACACAATGCTTTTTACTCAAACCTTTTCAACACTACATCCATTGTGTTTTCCTGCCTTATCTAGTCGTCTCTATTGCATTACAGTTTAAACTCTTAGAAGCTTTAATAAACACATTGATTTGGTGAGATCAATAACTGATCCGAATGGTTCTGGTCGTCCTGCTGGTCCAGAAAGTGTTTCAAGTGTGGCATTTAATAGTTTGTCTTCACGGCAAGATTGTCTGATATAAGGTTTATAAAGCAGGCAATGTGGCGCAGCTCATCTGTCTGAAAATAAAGCGTTAAATCAAAGGTCAAAAGATTAATAACTGTATATTAGATGGAAAATCGCTGTGACTATCTTTAGACAACGGCTGCTTTGCACACGCAGTCCTCCGAGCTCGTTCTTTAGGATCACACAACAGTGTTGAGATGCTTTTCTTCTTTTATTGCTGATAGCAGGTCAGAGGTATCGTGCATTTAGAAAGTATTCATGTTTTTTTGTATTACACCATTGAAGAGGATTCATATATACAGTATCAGCAGAAAAAGTGAAAGCTAACTTCTACAAAAGTATCTAAAATAAATCTGCACAAGTTGCAAGCTGGCCAGAATGTGTTTTACTGTAGTCTGATGTAACATGAAGCGCCAGTGTTGATGTGGACTCATTAATGCCTGTTCATCGTGATTTGCAGCACTGCCTTTTTTAATTATTGGTTTACCTGTACTCAAAGTGGACATCTTCTGAGTGTCCTGCTCGGTGCTGTCCGGGGAGTTGCTTGGCGTGTTCATGTTTCTTAATGTGTTCATGTGTTCATGCCAGCGCACACCGCATGCAAACCTTTCATTCTTCAGCAGTTTTCTCACTGTATCTGGCTTTCTGGTGCGCATGTAGCTGTCTTCAGGAGGTTTCTCGAGGAGGACGGATATGCTGAATGTGTTTCTAAGAAATCTAAATGTGATCTTCAGCTAGTTGTGGACGGTGACCGTCTCCAGAGAACAGCGATTCTGAAATACTGATATTCTTGTTGATGAGATGAACTGATGAAATTTATGGAAAAGATGAAACTCTGCTCATTCATCGGCCCACTGATCAAGCTCACATTACTTACATCTTAATCTGTGTAATAACTAATTAATCTCTAATCAAGGAAGTTAACGCTAGTCAATGGAGAGAGGCCAGAGTCTCTGTACAAACGAAATGTACGAGCGTCTGGTAGGACCAGGCTAAGACGATGCAGCATTTGGCATTAACATTTGACATATGCATATATATATATATATAACACACACACACACACACACACACACACACACACACACACACACACACATATATACATTTTAATTAAAAATCTGCGGTTCTTTTGAACTTTCTATTCATCAAAGGATCCTGGAAAATTAAATGTATCATGGTTTCTACAAAAATAAATGAAGAAGCAAAAACCTTGACATTAATAAGAAAAATGTAGCTTTGCCATCACAGTAATAAATTACATTTTAAAATATATTAAAATAGAAAAGTTATTTAAAATTGTAATAATATTTCACAGTTACTTACTGTTTTTACTGTATTTTTGATCACATAATGCAGTCTTGGGTTATATATATATATATATAAGCTGTAAAAACAAACGTAAGTTAATGCATTCCCTGGGACCCCTGACCTTGGCGTTGTGGGCACCGTGCTCCACTGTTGTGACCCGATGGCCGTGTGTTGATTCTCTGCTATTTCTCGTGAGAGATGACAGCAGCTGTGACATTCACTAAACTGCTCTGGTTTATTGTGTTGTCCGTGTGTGCTGCGAGATTGCATCATTCACTGCTCTCTGGCATGTACCCGCTATAAACCGGTCGAAGCGAACGGTGGTTTATTCTGAGCATCAGTGTGTGTGTGTGTGTGTGTCCTGAGACGGCTCGACTGCTGCCTGCGCTTCATCCTACACATGCATGTCCACACCGTTTCAAGAGTTTTATTTTTGTAGATCATACAGACACTAACACACAGTCTCCGGTATATCTGTGAGAAGCTTTGTGTTTTGCATGTGCATGTCTTCATCAACTATGAGCTGCATGTATACATTTATGCTATCACTTGATGTCATTCTGAAAGTGGCCAAACCGTTGTCTAGAGTGAATCTTTCTCTCACTGCGTGAACGATCAATATCTGGATTGCATGTGCGCTGCCCATTAACCCGTAGGTCACACGGAGCCGTGCCGCTTTAATGAGGGTGTAAAATAAGGTGAGTTTAATGGTCAGCAGGAAATAAACTCACCCTATAAAGATTTCATTCAATAGAGTGCATCCGCTGTGAAGTGCTTTATTCAGTATATCAGACGCTCTTGACCGCGGGACGGAAAGTGTCCACAGGTCTCCATGTTGTAACCAGGCGCTACATGACGAGTGGCCAGCGGCATGTCATTTTTTTGTCCTCATTAAATGCCAAATGCTCACAGTCACAGTCACTCACAGGGTTATGCAGCTACAGGAAGACCAGTGAGATTTCTCTGTGGGCGGAGCTATCCAACTATATTAAAATATACTATTAAAATGGATTTTTGTCAGTGATCGATGACCAATATATTGCCACAGGCGTAATATTGACTGATATTTAGCATTTATTTATTAACAACACAATACTTTTTTTCTGTTTGGCTGATAGGTGTGTGAACTTTATTTCGACAGTGCCAGGACTTTAATTTTTGACAGTTCTACAAATAGCAGTATGTCTAATAAATTATTGGAATTGTTAAACAAAGGAAGTAAACGGTATATTAAAAAAAAGTTATAGAAATGCAAATGCTATAATACCTTCTTATATACTGTTGGCTTTCAGCAAATTGCATTTAAAGACTTTTTTTATTGTTTAATAGACCATTTGGGAGCATCATTTGGTCACTGCAGTTGCGCACGCATTGTCATGGAGTAATATGGGTAAGAGCAATGGAATAAGAGAAAAAATGTCTTGTTGGAAAGCAAAAAAACGAGATGTTCTTCATTTTTACAGAATGCCGTCGTCAAAGACGCCTTATAAAGATGGTAACGACACAGACGTTTATGGTGGCAAGCCTGGACTGATGAAACCTGTGATGAAAAGTCTACTACTAAATCATGAATTTGATGTAAACCATAGATCTACATAATAATAACAAATGCAGTTCAGGGACAATATGTATAAGCCCTACAGTTACTGCATTAAATTATATTTAAAGAATAAACATAACATTTTACTTAGAAAATATTTAAACCTGTAGCATTTTATTTTCTCCATTCTGACTTTATAACTCGGAACTGATTGTTTATATCACAATTAGAAAGAAAAAATTCTGAATTGCAGGATATAAACTTCATAATTCGGAGGAAAAAAGACAGAATAACGAGTTTAGATCTCGCAATTCTGATTTTTCTTCTCTTAATTATTGAGATTTAAATTAAGAATAGCAAGGAAAAAGTCATAATTGTGAGGTATAAACCTCGAAATGACCTTTTTTACTCTTTTATTCCATGGCTTCCATTGCTCCTGCAGATCTGCCATCAGGCCCACTGAACACCTAAATGCACACGCACAAGCTTTCAATCCTTCGTTCCAAACTATGCTGCAATATATCCAGTTTGCCACTCTCATAGTCATGTCATATTCACTTTGTACTGTATATAAAATTAGGGTTACCTGGTCTTTATCTGAGAAAATATGATGGTGCTGTTGGTTTTCCTTATTTGTGAAAATAACACAATATAGGGAATCTCGTTTCCGCCACATAAAAATTTAAAAGGTAATTGAGACATTTAGGGCATTTTTTTTACATTATATATGGAAACTTGCTTACATAATAAAAAGGATTACACAAACAATACGTTTTTTACTTTCTAATTTTGTAAGTATTTTGTAAAAGAAATATAAATTCCATAGCAGCATGTGTTATTTACGGTCTTTAAATGTAGTAAGCAGCTTTATATCAGGCATCGGCCATCCTGCTCTTTTAAATCTTGCTATCGGCCATCAAAAAATCCATATCTTTCTACCACCAACTTGCGTGCATCAATTATCATAGCGGGTTATAAAAAGACGGATCAAGAGAGTGATCACTTGTTGTGCTGGTCGTGCCTATTTAGAACGCAGTGTAATTTTGTCTGCGCACTGACAGCAATTAAATCATTGTGCTCAGACATTCATCTGCAGTGTCTCTATAGCACATGCTCTATAAGCATACAGCTACACTCCTACATGTATTTATAGATCAACACTTTATATCCCGCCTCTAGCCCCAAATTACATTTAAATGTCAAGTTGTTGTTGTTTTTTTAAAGTAGAATATGCATTAGCTGATCTGGCCTTAGGGGTTCCAGGGATAGTTCACCCAAACATGTAAACTCTGTCAGTAATGACTCTCCCTCATGTTGTTCCCCGTCAGACTTTCCTTCATCTTCAGAACACAAATGAAGATATTAGTGATTAAATCTGAGAGTGTCTCACTCCTCCATAGGCTTCTAGTGTAATTGAAACTTGCCGGCCAAGAAAGTTAGTAAAGACAATGTTTAAAATAGTCCGAGTGACTACAGCGGCTCAACCTTAAGTTTATCAAGCGACGAGAATAACAACTTTATCCAACTCTTGATGTTCTTCTGAGTGAGTTCCCGAGTGTAACAGCGCAGCGCTTTGTCAGGACGCAGGGTCACTATTGGCCAGCATCACACACACATGACCAGCGTCGGCCAATAGTGAGCCTACGTCCTGACGAAGCGCTGCGCTGTTACACTCGTGAACTGTAGTCACTTAGTAGATATTAAGGAGCACAAAATAACACAGCACAGTTATCTTGGGAAGTAGCTGGCCAAGGTCGTTATGAATCTGGCCACTGAGTGAAATGACTTGATGGTCATCGCCACATTACTGCTCATTTACAAAGTTCATATAACTCAACTTTGTTGCGTTGCCAGAGGGCGTTGTTGCTCATGTCACTTCAGGACACAGACTTCCATGGCGGTGTCTCTGTGGATCAGCATCAACGCCTTTAATGAGATCACATGACTGCTGATGCGTTGCGTGACATGGCGTCAGTACCAACAGAGTCCAACATGTACACTTGTCAGGCACTCAAATTACCCTATTGAGACTAAAGGGATGGTTCTGAGTAATGTCAGCCTAGGGTCCTCTGCACCATGACCTCGAGCCAAACACCCCCCAGAAGCTTTTTCCTCTTGAACATTATTAAAGTTCGAGCTTATTTAGAGATATCAGCCGAATGGCTTAGTGCCGGAGCTACTGGAGCCAAGGTTATATCTGGTAAATTACCGCACTAATAATGCCGGGATGGCACCAAACTTCTACAGTAGTGCATATAGGTGCTGTACTCATAAAACGAGGCATTGGAAAGTGTGTAAGTACATCAGGAGTTTATTTAAATAACACTTGCCTGATAGCTCTTGCTAACGCTAACATTACAATACATTTTTTTGGATATATCAAAAAACTCAGGATTTTTACGGCTTTTCCCAAATCACGGGAGTGACCTCGACGTCCGGGTTAGCAGTAGCAAGGGGAAACAGCTTCTGGGGGGTGTGACTTCAAATGACTCTGAACCATTTAAGTAATCAAAATCTTGTTTTTTTGTTTTTACTTAAAGATATCTGAATCACCTTCCAAAAAAGGGGGGATTAATCTGAAGATTTATCCCGGCAGATCAGTCCGAGAAAGTAGACCTGTCAGCCTGAAGTCATGCTACTGTACTGTAAAAACTCACTCTTCTCAATCCCAAATCAACATTTATTGCTTTAATTCTGCAAAATGATTGGTTTTGAAATCATTTGTTCATTTGCATAACCCCACCTCCACTACACAATGTTCTCAAGCACTTAAGAGAGTGTGAGCGGCCATGCATTACAAATAAATACAGTTACAAATATGCATTTGCTGTGAAACATTTCTGTCATGCTTTCAGTGTTTTTTATAATTCAATACAAAATGTTAGTAAAAGTGGATTTAAATGAGATCATGGTTTATTAGTTCACTTCCCTTAAAGGGGTCATGAAATGGAGAATCAAAATGTTATTGATATTTACACTACAGGTGAAACTCGATAAATGAGAATATGGTGCAAAAGTTCATTTATTTCAGTAATTCAACTTAAAAGGTGAAACTAATATATTATATAGACTCATTACATGCAAAGTGAGATATTTCAAGCCTTTATTTGTTATAATTTTGATGATTATGGCTTACAGCTTATGAAAACCCCAAATTCAAAATTAGAATATTGTGAAAAGGTTTTCATAAGCTGTAAGCCATAATCATCACAATTATAACAAATAAAGGCTTGAAATATCTCAAGCCTGTAATTAGACTATATAATATATTAGTTTCACCTTTTAAGTTGAATTACTGAAATAAATGAACTTTTGCACCATATTCCAATTTTTTGAGTTTCACCTGTGTAAGATTGTTTTGATTTGCCAATATATTTATGATTAGGAATTGTGATTTATCACAGATATCTGTGTTTAATGAGTTAATTTATTCACAATCCTACAACATACATGTTTTCCAACTTTGTTACTTTATGGTGATTATTTCTGTGTAACGATTAGATCTGATTCTGCAAGGCGTGAAGCATTATTGTAGTTATGATTCTGTAATGCAGAAGCGAGTGTGCTGGAGTGTGTTGCTCTGGGAACAGATGGACATGATGACGCATCAGCCCGCTGGCTCACTCCTCACATTAAGGCATATTGTCTGGCAAGTGACCATAACGTCTTAAGCAACCCGATGACAAACCTGCGGAGAATAAAATTAATAAAACCTTTCAAAGTGCTCTGTCTTTTGCATTATATGCACTATATAGTCCATATGAACTAATAAATGTAGGATATAAATTTCAATCCTCTGGGTCATAATTCTTCTTCTGACTCAAACTCAACTCGGACCGGTTTGGAGGTTCTGCAGATGCAGATCTTGAGAGAGATTGACCAGATTGCATACATGAGAAATATACTTGGATTTTCCTTTTTGTTATTATTAATTATTATTCGGCCGGCATTTCTAACGAAGCAAAATCTGAAGATAACTGGTTGACATAAAAGTAGCATCTATCCATCTGTTCCTCCATCCATCCTTCCATCCATCCAACCATGTACCCATCCATCCAACCATGTACCCATCCATCTATTCATCCATCCATCTACCCTTCCATCCACCCATCCATCTACCCATCCATCTATTTATCCATTTATTCATCCATCCATCTACCCTTCCATCAACCCATCCATCTACCCATCCATCTATTTATCCATCTATTCATCCATCCATCTACCCTTCCATCAACCCATCCATCTACCCATCCATCTATTCATCCATCCATCTACCCTTCCATCAACCCATCCATCTACCCATCCATCTATTTATCCATCCATCCAACCATCCATCCACCCTTCCATCCATCCATCCATCCATCTATTCATCCATCCATCTACCCTTCCATCCAACCATCCATCTTCCCTTCCCTTCCATCCATCCATCTACTCTTCCATCCATCCATCTATTCATCCATCCATCTACCCTTCCATCCATCCATCCACCCTTCCATCATCCATCCATCCACCCTTCCATCCATCCATCCATCCATCCATACCCTTCCATCCATCCGTCCTTCCATCCATCCACCCTTCCAGCCATCCATCTACCCTTCCATCCATCCATCCACCCTTCCATCATCCATCCATCCACCCTTCCATCCATCCATCCACCCTTCCTTCCATCCATCCATCCATCTACCCATCCACCATCCATCCATCTACCCTTCCATCCATCTATTCATCCATCCACCCACCCATCCATCCATCCACCCATCCATCTACTCTTCCATCCATCCACCCATCCATCCATCCACCCATCCATCTACTCTTCCATCCACCCATCCATCCACCCACCCATCCATCCACCCTTCTATCAATCCATCTACCCTTCCATCCATCCATCTACCATTCCATCCATCCATCCACTCTTCCATCCATCCATCCATCCACCCTTCTATCCATCCATCCACCCAACCATCCATCTAGCCTTCCACCATCCATCTAGCCTTCCATCCATCCGCCTTCCATCCATCCATCTACCCTTCCATACATCCGTCTTCCATTCATCCATCTACCCTTCCATCCATCTATTCATCCATCATCCACATTTCCATCCGTCCACCCTTCCATCCATCTATTCATCCATTCATCCACATTTCCATCCTTCCACCCTTCCATCAGTCCATCCATCCATCCATCCATCCACCCTTCCATCCATCCATTCCATCCATCCACTCTTCCATCCATCCACCCTTCCATCCATCCACTCTTCCATCCATCCACCCTTCCATCCATCCATTCTTCCATCCATCCACCCTTCCATCCATCCATCCATCCACTCTTCCATCCATCCATCCATCCA
This sequence comes from Phoxinus dragarum, assembly GCA_033366665.1. Taxonomy (NCBI): domain Eukaryota; kingdom Metazoa; phylum Chordata; class Actinopteri; order Cypriniformes; family Leuciscidae; genus Phoxinus; species Phoxinus dragarum. Next base: position 41,086 of record JARPMJ010005751.1, read on the forward strand.
TCCATCCATCCATCCACTCTTCCATCCATCCATCCATCCATCTATCTACCCTTCCATCCATCCATCCATCCATCCACCCTTCCATCCATCCATCCATCCACCCTTCATCCATCCACCCTTCCATCCATCCATCCATCCACACTTCCATCCATCCATCCATCCATCCACCCTTCCATCCATCTACCCTTCCATCCATCCATCCGACCTTCCATCCATCTACCCTTCCATCCATCCACCCTTCCATCTACTCTTCCATCCATCCATCCATCCACCCTTCCGTCCATCCATCCATCTACCCTTCCATCCACCCATCCATCCATCCACCCTTCCATCCATCCATCCATCTACCCTTCCATCCATCCATCCACCCTTCCGTCCATCCACTCTTCCATCCATCTACCCTTCCATCCATCCATCCACATTTACATCCGTCCACCCTTCCATCCATCTATTCATCCATCCATCCACATTTCCATCCTTCCACCCATCCATCTACTCTTCCATCCACCCATCCATCCACATTTCCATCCATCCATCCACCCATCCATCTACTCTTCCATCCACCCATCCATCCACCCATCCATCCACCCTTCTATCCATCCATCTACCCTTCCATCCACCCATCCATCCACATTTCCATCCATCCATCCACCCATCCATCTACTCTTCCATCCACCCATCCATCCACCCACCCATCCATCCACCCTTCTATCCATCCATCTACCCTTCCATCCATCCATCCACTCTTCCATCCATCCATCCATCCACCCTTTTATCCATCCATCCATCTAGCCTTCCATCCATCCGCCTTCCATCCATCCATCTACCCTTCCATACATCCGTCTTCCATCCATCCATCTACTCTTCCATCCATCTACCCTTCCATCCATCTACCCTTCCATCCATCTATTCATCCATCCATCCATCCACATTTCCATCCGTCCACCCTTCCATCCATCTATTCATCCATCCATCCACATTTCCATCCTTCCACCCTTCCACCCTTCCATCAGTCCTTCCACCCTTCCATCCATCCATCCATCCATCCACCCTTCCATCCATCCATCCATCCACCCTTCCATCCATCCATCCACCCTTCCATCCATCTACCCTTCCATCCATCCATCTACCCTTCCATCCATCCACTCTTCCATCCATCCATCCATCCACATTTACATCCGTCCACCCTTCCATTCGTCCATCCACCCTTCCATCCATCCATCCACCCTTCCATCCATCCATCTACCCTTCCATCCATCCACTCTTCCATCCATCCATCCATCCACATTTACATCCGTCCACCCTTCCATCCATCCGTCCACCCTTCCATCCATCTATTCATCCATCCATCCACATTTCCATCCTTCCACCCTTCCATTCGTCCATCCACCCTTCCATCCATCCATCCACCCTTCCATCCATCCATCTACCCTTCCATCCATCCATCTACCCTTCCATCCATCCATCCATCCACACTTCAATCCATCCATCCATCCATCCATCCATCCATCTACCCTTCCATCCATCCATCCACCCTTCCATCCATCCATCCACACTTCCATCCATCCATCTACCCTTCCATCCATCCATCTACCCTTCCATCCATCCATCTACCCTTCCATCCATCCACACTTCCATCCATAAACCCATCCATCTACCCTTCCATCCATCCATCTACCCTTCCATCCATCCATCCACCCTTCCGTGCATTAAATGCTATGTAGGAACTAAAAGTGTTCAGTCACAGCTTTGCCAGTTTTGAAGACCTACTTTCAAACCACTTCATGCTAACATCATGTTCACATTTGTAAAAGATCCCTGGATGAGGTCATTTTGATTGTATTTGCACTCCACATCCTAGTGCCTTGCTTTCCTAGAAAGCATGTGTGGATATCATAGACTAGTTCTTCTTTCTGCTTCATCCCCGTGGGATGTTTTGTGTCTGTAATTAAACTGTATGCAGATCTGATGCTCTTCTGGAGTTCAAACAGACATTCAGAGAGAGAGGAGGAAAATGCATGAGATATTCCTGCATCCTACATGTGAAGCTTAAATATTAAAAGTCAAATATAAAATCGTCTCGCGGAGACTTCTGGTTGTTGGCATTGAGTCTGGTTCACATTGTAGCTTATTCTGCCCATTAGGACAGGAACAGAACGCGAGACCTGAATCTTTATCATGACAATCATATCAGGTCCTTGATGAGAATGAAAAACTTTAGATAATGACCCAGGAATTATATTTTGTCCCCAAAAGATTGTATAATTTAAAATGTGTGTACACTTTTCAACCACAGATGATACTGTGTAGATTATTTCACAGCTATTACTCTGAGAGGAAAGTGGAACAGTGAAAAACTAATTTTATATCTCTCAATAAGAAATGCAAACAATATAAAAATTGTGGCTGATAATCATTACGTTATGCAAAATGGCCAATTTTAGAGATCTATAAAATTTCAGCACACTAACTCACAAAAATGACAAACAGTAGTTCCACTTGCTGTGAATTTAGGCAGCACAACATTATAATGTACAGAATAAAAGACAGATTGAAATATTGAGATCTACAAAAATATACGTTGAAGTGTTTACTGAAGGCAAAGTTACCTAAATGTAAATATTGGTGGATAAGTACATGCACAGTTAATGTCCAACATTAGCTAATATATGTGCAATACTTGCTGATACTGATCAAATATTTGAATGCTTTAAAAAAATCACTAATATCAGCGGATAATTGATAATAGAGCCGGTGCTGGCGGTGCTGGTGGTGCTGGTTTACATCTCTGAGCAGGACCAGGATGGCCTGAGCTCTCCGAGTCTGCTGGGCGGCTCGCATCGGCTGTGTGCAATGCAAATGAATCGATCCCAACACTGGCTCACTTCAGAATGGGAGGAGCTTCTCTCTCTCTCTCTCTCTCTCTCTCTCTGTCTCTCTCTCTCTCTCTCTCTCTCTCTCCTCTCTCTCTCTCTCTCTCTCTCTCTCCTCTCGTCCTCTCTCTCTCTCTCTCTCTCTCTCTTCTCTCTCTTCTCTCTCTTCTCTCTCTTCTCTCTCTCTCTCTCTCTCTCTCTCTCTCTCTCTCTCCTCTCTCTCTCTCTCTCTCTCTCTCTCTCTGTTACTGACGTGTTGCTCCCAGGGAAACTATCGCTCTGTATCCACACACTCCGAGAGCGATGCGGGAGAAAGCAGCTTCGCTCGTGTCTTGAAGGCAGGGACGTGTGTGTGTGTGTGTTGCTCGTCTGTTGGTTTCACTCTTCTCCACTCGGCTGCCGCCTCACACGCTCGATCTGCTCTCTCGCTCCGCGTGTGTGTGTGTGTGAGATGATCGGGGTGAACAGTGTTCAGGGCACGGGGAAGGTCCGCATGCGGCCCGGCGGGTCCGTGAAGTACGGCAGGGAGGAGTCGCTCAGGCGTCAGCCACAGCACCGCTCCAAGTCCCTCAAAGTGTCCAATTCTGCCGAATTCAGCACCGGACTGCCCAAGAAGGAGAAGGTAACAGCCTGGCGTGTGCTGTGGTGTTTGTGTGCCTGGAGATGATTGGGCACTGTGATGCTGTATGAACATGGACTCTATATGATCCTCCTGCACGCGACTAACGCTCTCCAGATAGCAGCTCTGGTGTTGTAGTTCAGCGTGGTGTGTGTGATACTGCATTTCCCTCTGGACGAGACGTACCTGAAGCCAGCGGTCACTAACCCATGATAGATGGCTTTCTGCTGTTAGTGAATGACATGCATCTGTTGTTGAGACGGCATTAACGTGTCACCTTGACCCGGGTTAGCAGCGTCTCTCTCTGCTTTATTGGTCACTGTGTTTGATTTATGATTCACAGATATGGCTCCCTCTTTCACACCCGTGTGTTTTCTGTCCGGTCTGATGTGTGTGGTGTGTGTGTGTGTGTGTTGTCCTGCGGGCGGCATCCCGCTGCCACTGACACAGCTCATGTGAGAGGAACATGGCTTTGTGTTTGTACACACATGAACATTGACACTTCTCACTTTGGGTAAACTAACATGGGGAAATTACTACACGCATACAGTAAGCGGCTGTGGTAATTGTTTGTGCAATTCCTTTAAAGAAAGCTGATGATTTATCAGGATTTCGAGGCTTAAGGGATGCGATACGAGCATATTGGAGTAATATGACCCTTTTCTACTGTATAGCTTTTGTTAAATAATCACTGATTCAGATTTGTTTCAGTGTATGTACATATATATTTGTATATACACACAAATTGTAATATTATTATTTTACATTTAAGATTAATATTTACTGTATAGTACAGTATAGAGCTGTCAGGAGACGTGAGATCGGAGCGAGCGTCAGCTGTATGCTGGAGCGACGCCCACGACGGCTATTGACTCCGACTGGTTTTTTTTAAACATGGTATTACAATTTTTTACATGCACCAGATCACATTTTTTTTCAGTAATTTTAAGCAGTAATTTTAAATTCCATCATCAGTACATAGCCATTCAAACTCACGCTGTTGGTCTCAAACACACATGTCAGTGTTTTGGGAACGCCACATCGTTTACACTCTTCCGGAAATCAGTCTACTTAGTTTTATTATTTTAAATATAAATTATTGTTGACACTATTTTCTCATTTTGCTCATTTTTTTTTATCCTAAAGTGTCTTACAGTTCAGTATACATTATCCTTTGCAACTTAAAACCTTCTAGTTACCAGACTAGATTATTAACCACTAGGCCACATCACCCCCTATTGCAACATGGGGTGCAAAAGTTCATTTATTTCAGAAATTCAACTTAAAAGGTGAAACTAATATATTATATAGACTCATTACATGCAAAGTGAGATATTTCAAGGCTTTATTTGTTATAATTTTGATGATTATGGCTTACAGCTTATGAAAACCCCAAATTCAAAATTAGAATATTGTGAAAAGGTTTTCAAAAAATTATAATCAAAATTATCACAAATAAAGGCTTGAAATATCTCACTTTGCATATAATTAATCTATATAATATATTAGTTTCACCTTTTAAGGTGAATTACTGAAATAAATGAACTTTTGCACAATATTCAAATTTTTCGAGTTTCACCTGTATGTGTGTGTGTGTGTGTGTACTGTGTATAATTATTTTGTATTCACACATATGCATGTATACATTTAAGAACTATTTGCATGTATACTGTGTATATATATATATATATATATATATATATATATATATATATATATATATATATGTATTTATAATTTATATTATATATAAATATTTTATAAATAAATAAATAAAAAATTCTTAAATATATACATGCATATGTGTGTATTTACAGCATATATACAAAATAATTATACACAGTACACACACATATATTATGTAAACACAAACTTTTATTTTGGATGCGCTTTGGATGAAACCTCGCCTCGAGTCCACGACAAGTGCATTTGATCATTCACATCAGTGTTCACCGATCACATGTGCACTTAGACATACATGCGTTAAAAAGCAGATGTGTCGGTCAGAAAGCACAGACTGGTTTCATGATTATTATTATTTTTTTGCACCAGTAAGTCCCAGCACTACAGACCACAGACGTACGGTCATGACCCATCATGTGTGGTCTGGCAGCTTCACGTAACATCAGCTGACGTGTGCTCAGTGTTGTGAGAGATCAGTTTGAGTGTGTTCTCAGGGTCACATCAGTGTTACGGTGAGGTTACTTCATGTGAAATGTGTATCCGATGACAGATGTCTATTGTACCGCGCGTGCTCATGAATGTAGCGAAGCCATTTGAGACCTGCGCGGATGTGTGTGTGTGTGTGTGTGTCCTAATATTCATGCTAACAAATGAGATCTCTGCAGCATTTTGAGGTTTAGCTTGACCTTTCCGCTCACACTTCACGCAGGACTCTGGGTCTGCATTTGCATAAATACTGCAAATGAATTGTGTGACATTTTCACAATGAATTTCACTGATGGCATTGCATGAGAAAGATCCATTAGTGTCCAGAGGAGACAGTGTTTCATTATAACCGATTCCACAGTGGCTGACTTCATAATAATTCAGTGAGATGGTATATTAAATTATAGACCACAAGCATTGTCCTGGCACGTTTTACACAGCCGTGATGTTACAGTTACACATATCTCACATAACATGGGACAGATCTCACATGTTAAGAACAATTATTTCAGGAGGTTAAATTAATATCTTCTACTTGAATCTGAATTCTATTAACATTGAATACTAATCCTTTTTCTTTTCCTGTTTTTCTTCCATGCAGGTGTTGTATAACTCCATCAAGAATGAGAAGCTGGAATGGGGCCGTGTAAGTACTTACACATTCACCACCACATTCATGCCGTTTTAAAGCAGAAATAAAAAGAGTTAGCAGAAAATTGTGGAGAAAAAGCAATGAATTGTGCTTTATAAGATCAGGAAATGTGCAGGCTGGCGTTCCCATGAGCACATGCAATATTCACAGGCCCACGGATACCACACCACCCGCCTTTCTGAAGCCTCGAGTCCTCACAAGGGGTGAAGAAATGACTGGTTTTATTTTTATCTTCGTCATGGCTGGCTCTGGTGCCCGTAACTCACCAATACACATCAGATACATGCTCCAATTAATGCCCAAAAGTGTGTGATGGTGTGCTTTTCAGTCAAATGATTAGATTGGTGACACTTGAGACATGAGCTGTAATTATGATCTTGAAAACATGACATTAGACTGACAGTGCCTCACTGATAACAGTCATAGAGCGAGACATCGTCCCATTGTGCCGGATTACAGCCAGCCCTCGCCAACTCTGCTCCAGCCCAGCGGTGTGTGATATCCACAAACAACTCTCTCGATATTCTCTGGGATTTTATCAATAACGATAATTAGATGATGTTTATTGAGCTGGTACCTTGGCAAGTTCAGGACTGTTGATTCTTCATATTCTGTGTGTTAGTCTGTTCACAACAGGGACAGAAATATATTTTTTCCAAAATGTTTTAATTCATTTTTACCTTTTATGGGCATTTTTACTTTTATAAATCCTTAAAGCTACACTGTGTAACTTTTTTAGTTTATTCTTAGCTAAAAACACTTAGTTCTTTCAAAAATATATGTGCTCATTAATGTATATTTACTTCGTTCAAGTAATAAAGTATTCTCGTGAGTGTATAATATGCCATTGAAAATACATAGACTACCGGTGAGGGGTTCGAATGTCGGTCGCCATGTTGCCCCTCCATCTTGAAAGTACATTAGCCAAAGAGGGACATACCCGTTAATTCAAGCTTCGCCTTTCGCGTCTCCGCAATTCACTGGCACCGGCCCTGTTTTTATTTTTCCCTCTCCCTCTCCCTCTCCCTCTCCCTCTCCCTCTACCTCTCCCTCTCCCTCTCCCTCTCCCTCTCCCTCCTCCCTCTACCTCTCCCTCTCCCTCTCCCTCTCCCTCTCCCACTCCCTCTACCTCTCCCTCTCCCTCTCCCTCTACCTCTCCCTCTCCCTCTACCTCTCCCTCTCTACCTCTACCTCTCCCTCTCCCTCTACCTCTCCCTCTACCTCTCCCTCTCCCTCTCCCTCTACCTCTCCCTCTCCCTCTCCCTCTACCTCTCCCTCTACCTCTCCCTCTCCCTCTACCTCTCCCTCTACCTCTCCCTCTCCCTCTCCCTCTACCTCTCCCTCTACCTCTCCCTCTACCTCTCCCTCTACCTCTACCTCTCCCCTCTCCCTCTACCTCTCCCTCTCCCTCTCCCTCTCCCTCTCCCTCTACCTCTCCCTCTCACTCTCCCTCTCCCTCTCCCTCTACCTCTCCCTCTCCCTCTCACTCTCCCTCTCCCTCTAACTCTCCCTCTACCTCTCCCTCTAACTCTCCCTCTACCTCTCCCTCTCACTCTCCCCTCTCCCTCTACCTCTACCTCTCCCTCTCCCTCTCACTCTCCCTCTCCCTCTCCCTCTAACTCTCCCTCTCCCTCTCCCTCTCCCTCTCACTCTCACTCTCCCTCTCCCTCTAACTCTCCCTCTACTCTCCCTCTCCCTCTACCTCTCCCTCTCCCTCTCACTCTCCCTCTCCCTCTAACTCTCCCTCTCCCTCTCCCTCTCACTCTCCCTCTCCCCTCTAACTCTCCCTCTAACTCTCCCTCTCTACCTCTACCTCTCCCTCTCCCTCTCACTCTCCCTCTCCCTCTAACTCTCCCTCTACCTCTACCTCTCCCTCTACCTCTCCCTCTACCTCTACCTCTCCCTCTCCCTCTCCCTCTAACCTCTCCCTCTACCTCTACCTCTCCCTCTCCTTCTCCTTCTCCTTCTCCCTCTCCCTCTCCTTCTCCCTCTCCCTCTCCTTCTCCCTCTCCTTCTCCCTCTCCCTCTCCCTCTCCCTCTACCTCTCCCTCTCCCTCTACCTCTCCCTCTACCTCTCCCTCTCCATCTACCTCTAACTCTCCCTCTACCTCTCCCTCTCCCTCTACCTCTCCCTCTACCTCTCCCTCTACCTCTCCCTCTACCTCTCCCTCTCCCTCTCCCTCTACCTCTCCCTCTCCCTCTCCCTCTACCTCTCCCTCTACCTCTCCCTCTCCCTCTACCTCTCCCTCTCCCTCTACCTCTCCCTCTCCCTCTACCTCTACCTCTCCCTCTCCCTCTACCTCTCCCTCTACCTCTCCCTCTCCCTCTACCTCTCCCTCTCCCTCTACCTCTCCCTCTACCTCTACCTCTCCCTCTCCCTCTCCCTCTCCCTCTCCTTCTCCCTCTCCTTCTCCCTCTCCTTCTCCCTCTCCCTCTCCTTCTCCCTCTCCCTCTCCTTCTCTTCTCCCTCTACCTCTCCCTCTACCTCTACCTCTCCCTCTACCTCTCCATCTACCTCTAACTCTCCCCTCTCCCTCTACCTCTCCCTCTACCTCTCCCTCTACCTCTACCTCTCCCTCTACCTCTCCCTCTCCCTCTACCTCTCCCTCTCCCTCTACCTCTCCCTCTCCCTCTCCCTCTACCTCTACCTCTCCCTCTACCTCTACCTCTCCCTCTACCTCTCCCTCTCCCTCTACCTCTCCCTCTCTCTCTACCTCTCCCTCTCCCTCTACCTCTCCCTCTACCTCTCCCTCTCTCCCTCTCCCTCTCCCTCTCTCCCTCTCCCTCTACCTCTCCCTCTCCCTCTACCTCTACCTCTACCTCTCCCTCTCCCTCTACCTCTACCTCTACCTCTCCCTCTACCTCTCCCTCTCCCCCTACCTCTACCTCTCCCTCTACACCTCTCCCTCTCCCTCTCCCTCTACCTCTCCCTCTACCTCTCCCTCTACCTCTCCCTCTACCTCTACCTCTCCCTCTCCCCTCTACCTCTACCTCTACCTCTACCTCTCCCTCTCCCTCTCCCTCTACCTCTCCCTCTCCCCCTACCTCTCCCTCTACCTCTACCTCTACCTCTCCCTCTCCCTCTCCCTCTCCCTCTCCCTCTACCTCTCCCTCTACCTCTACCTCTCCCTCTACCTCTACCTCTCCCTCTACCTCTCCCTCTCCCCCTACCTCTCCCTCTACCTCTACCTCTACATCTCCCTCTCCCTCTACCTCTCCCTCTACCTCTCCCTCTCCCTCTCCCTCTCCCCCTACCTCTACCTCTCCCTCTCCCTCTCCCTCTACCTCTCCCTCTCCCTCTACCTCTACCTCTACCTCTCCCCCTACCTCTCCCTCTACCTCTACCTCTACCTCTCCCTCTCCCTCTACCTCTACCTCTCCCTCTACCTCTCCCTCTCCCCCTACCTCTACCTCTCCCTCTACCTCTCCCTCTCCCTCTCCCTCTACCTCTCCCTCTACCTCTCCCTCTCCCCCTACCTCTACCTCTCCCTCTACCTCTCCCTCTCCCTCTCCCTCTACCTCTCTCTCTACCTCTCCCTCTCCCTCTCCCTCTACCTCTCCCCCTACCTCTCCCTCTACCTCTACCTCTACCTCTCCCTCTCCCTCTCCCTCTACCTCTACCTCTACCTCTCCCTCTACCTCTCCCTCTCCCCCTACCTCTCCCTCTACCTCTACCTCTCCCTCTCCCTCTCCCTCTACCTCTACCTCTCCCTCTACCTCTCCCTCTCCCTCCCCCTACCTCTACCTCTCCCTCTACCTCTCCCTCTCCCTCTCCCTCTACCTCTCCCTCTACCTCTCCCTCTACCTCTACCTCTACCTCTCCCTCTCACTCTCCCTCTCCCTCTCCCTCTACCTCTCCCTCTCCCCCTACCTCTCCCTCTACCTCTACCTCTACCTCTCCCTCTCCCTCTCCCTCTACCTCTCCCTCTCCCCCTACCTCTCCCTCTACCTCTACCTCTCTCCCTCTCCCTCTACCTCTCCCTCTACCTCTACCTCTCCCTCTACCTCTACCTCTCCCTCTACCTCTCCCTCTCCCCCTACCTCTCCCTCTCCCTCTCCCTCTCCCTCTACCTCTACCTCTCCCTCTCCCTCTCCCCCTACCTCTCCCTCTCCCTCTCCCTCTCCCTCTACCTCTCCCTCTACCTCTCCCTCTACCTCTCCCTCTACCTCTACCTCTCCCTCTACCTCTCCCTCTACCTCTCCCTCTACCTCTACCTCTCCCTCTACCTCTCCCTCTCCCTCTCCCCCTACCTCTCCCTCTCCCTCTCCCTCTCCCTCTCCCTCTCCCTCTCCCTCTCCCTCTCCCTCTACCTCTACCTCTCCCTCTTCCCCTACCTCTCCCTCTACCTCTACCTCTCCCTCTCCCTCTCCCTCTACCTCTACCTCTCCCTCTCCCTCTCCCTCTACCTCTCCCTCTCCCTCTACCTCTCCCTCTACCTCTCCCTCTACCTCTCCCTCTCCCCCTATCTCTCCCTCTCCCTCTCCCTCTCCCTCTCCCTCTACCTCTACCTCTCCCTCTCCCTCTCCCCCTACCTCTCCCTCTCCCTCTCCCCTCTCCCTCTACCTCTACCTCTCCCCTCTCCCTCTCCCTCTCCCTCTACCTCTCCCTCTACCTCTCCCTCTCCCTCTCCCTCTCCCTCTCCCTCTCACCTCTCACCTCTCCCTCTCCCTCTCCCTCTACCTCTACCTCTACCTCTAACTCTCCCTCACACCTCCGTCACATCAGCTGATCTCTGCTCACGGAGAAAATGATATAGCCTACAATGTAAACGTTGCCTTACGCTAGTGATGTCGTACAATATACAGAATAACGATAGCACTGATAAAAGTTACTTTACTAAGATTAGCTTGCATTCGTCTGGGAACCTGATAGCTGATGTTAGCAATGAAATGGTAAAAAAATAACGAAAACATAAAACTATTATTCATTTTAACTGTTAACTGACAAATTAAATTACTGCAAATTATAATAGTTTTCTAAAGTAACCTCATCACTTGAAGGAACACTCATGGACGAGGTCGAACTAGAAGCCATGTTAATCTTGGACTATGTTGGCCACCGTAGGAGTTAAAACAAAATCGGAATTGAGAGAAACAGAAACTAATATTCACTGGATGGTTATATACCTTTTTCACCGCTAGATGGGGGTAAAAATCACACAGTGTAGCTTTAAAAAAAGAAAAAAACGAATTATATGCATGCTTCATATTTTGTGTCAATTTCATAAATTAAATCAAATTCAATTATAGTAAGACGACACAATAGGGCTGTTACCAAGCAAATTAATTAAGTATGAACAAAACTCATCTTTGCATTGCAGAGGAAACACAGAAACTGCATTTGAAGTGGCGTTTAGATGCATTTACACTGTTCAGTGCAGCAGAGGTGACACGATTCATTCAAACGGCTGATTCATTCAGGAACGAGGCATTTGACTGTCATCATCTATCTTAGTCATCGATTTAACTGATTCGTTCAAAAAGCTGATTCATTCAGTAAGGAAACGCCGCTGTGTGTTGCTCAGAGACGCACTTACAGTGCTGTGGTTTTGTTTTAGACAATATTTGTTGGCGAAATTGATCAAAAACAGGCAATATGGCAAATATTAAGTCACTTGATATTAACTTCTTGTATAAAATCAATATCACATTTGTTATTATGCTGATATCTGGAGAAAAACAGCACTCTTCGTGTGATATTTATAAATTATAGAAATATAGAGTAAATCACGCAACGTGCACGCACTAGTCTAATCTACAAGACTACATCACATGTATACATGCAGTGTGTGTGTGTGTGTTGTTAGGGTTGGGATGGTATGGATTTTTTCTTATCGTGGTTGAAAACCAAGAAATTCCCGCGGTATAGCGGTAAACCGCTTTAAATCCCGCTTTACCAATCACTGAATAGATTTCTTTATTTAAGAATATTCTCAGATACATTTGCATGTTTCCAACATGTCTTAATTACACAAAAATATATTCCATATTTATGTTTAGCCTACATAATATAATGTTATTAGGGGCCAAGCACTGAAAGTGCGGGCACCTATTGTATCTGTTCCCGTTCTTCTTCTTCTTCTTTTTCTTCCGACTGGGCGTCTATGGCAGCCTATAGAACCGTTTGCGGGAAACTTATACAAATTGGCACAGTGATAGAGGACAGCCTGAACTATCACCATAGCAAATTTGGAGTCTCCAACTCATTCCCTCTAGCGCCACCAGCTGTCCAAAGTTTCACTCATGTTTATGCTAATAACTTTTGAACCACAAGGGCTAGAAATAAAATTCTTTTTTCCTCTGATTCCTGAGCTCATGACGATTCGACTGCACCCTATGACGTCATTTTCCGTCATAATAGTTTTCCCGCCATTTAGATTTTTCCGAAAAACCTACTTTTTCGAACTCCTCCTAGGCCGTTGCTCCGAATTTCACGAAAAATAAACCAGATCATCTCCAGACCTTGTCGATCAAAAGTTATGGAATTCAAGTTGATTCGAATTACCGTTCTCGAATACCGCGCAAATAAATTTTACGTAGAGCTTGCAAAAAACAGACGTAAGGCCGTATCTCCACAACGCTTTAATGGATTCAGACCAAATTTGGTACATGTCATCACAAGCATGACTTGAGGCTACATGCTGCGTTTCGGCGCAGCGTCACCTACTGGTCCGGAGATATGAAGAATTGATGTTTTTGCTTATAACTTCTGAACGGTTTGTCCAAAAATCACAAAAGTGGTCTCGTTAGATTCAGAGCGTCGTGCTGAGTTGACTGATATCCAATTTTCCCATATCGGCCATTTTGGCTGTCGGCCATTTTGAATTATGTGCTAAAATGCTGTATTTTATGAACGCATGAACGTATCGTTACGAAACTCAGTATGGGTCATCAGTACAATGCCCTAAAGGTACTCAAATATTTATGAGACAGCGCCACCTTTTGGTCAAAAGTTATAATGAAATTTCCAAAAATGCTAATAACTTTTGAATAAATTTGCCTATAGTAATGACACTGATCTCAATAGATTCCTTGGGTTATGCTGAAAACATAGATACCAATTTTGCCATAGTCAGCCAAACTTCCTGTCCGCCATCTTTATTTTCTTTTAAAACCTACTTTTTCGAACTCCTCCTAGACCGAACGTCCGATTTTCACCAAAATCGGATCGTGTCATCTCCAGACCGTGCCGAGTAAAAGTTATGGATTTCGTGTCGATAGACGAAACCGTTTTCGTATACCGCAGTGGCAAAGTTGAGGCATGATGCCAAAATGACTATTCAGGCTTTATATCTGCAATGCCTTGACAGATTGACACCAAACTTTGTATGTGTCATTGTCACTTCACTCTGACCACATCACATCAGTTTTGTAACTACGCCACCTATTGGTCGAAAGTGAAAATCTATTAAATCATATTTTTAAGTTAATGCATGTGATTTTTCAACCATTTTGCCAAAATTCATCTTTAAATGTCTTCAATTGCTCCTTGCTGCAGTTGATCTCTCACTCCCAGCCACTTTGGCACGTCTTGTCGTCTTGCTTGCGCTTGGCCCCGGTGATTGCTGCTTGCAGCTATATTGTTTTAATTGAATCTATGTTGATTATATGAAAAGTGAACAGCATGAGTTGGATCATAAGATGGGTCAGAGATGATTTTGACCACTTTATTAAGTTTTGTTTTGTAGAAAGCCTTTCTTTAAATTGCATTTCGTTTTGTATAAATTGTATCTCAATTTTAATCACTGTTTCATCAACCAATTGCCTGGAATTAATAAATAAGAAGCAAATATGGCAGACATATAATCAGGATTATAAAAATCCTACTATATATATACGTTAAATATCTTTGGTGCATTGGATCAGTCTCCTTTCTAGAACAGCCAGGAGCTTTCTAGCCTCGCGGCTCGCGGCAACAGCGCCTGCATCGCACATAGACCTTAAAACAATCAGCGGATGGCGGGCGGGTGCGGTTTTGAAAATTGGTTAAAAAACATTGGTGCGGATGGATGGTGAGTTTTGTGATGCGTTGCGGATGAAATAATAGCCCATCCGCGCATCTCTAGAATGGAATGTTATCATGTGTCATGGGACAACATTGTGCTCCCCAACTCACGTACCATCGTTTGATACGTTTTGTTTAGAAAACCTTGAATCCATGAAAGACACAATGTCATTAGACATAATCCATGTCATTAGAATCAATGAATCCATGTCATTAGACACAACGTGCACACATGTGCAGGCCAATTATTTTTTTTTTTTGCGGTGATGATGGTGACGAGCTGTACGTGAGTGTGGCGTCACGTGACCGCGGTAATGCGGTAACCGTCCCAGTCCTTGTGTGTGTGTGTGTGTGTGTGTGTGTGTGTGTGTGTGTGAGTGATATACTGGATAATGTCAGATCCCACATCGTTAAAACAACAATTACAATATTATCGCAGATGATATATATATATATATCACACACCCCTATTCCAACCACAAACCAGATCTCAGTCTGCCCGAGCGGGAGGAGACGATCCGAACCTCTAAACCCATCCCTGCTGCTGAAACACGGAGTATACAGAAGTTATTTTCAGATTAAATATTAAGTGCTATCATGTTTGAATATATTCTGTTTATTAAGCCAAAACGCCCTAAGAAACCATTGTACCAAGAAACCAAAGCAATAAACATTAAAACACATGTTTTGAATGTATAAACGCAAGATAAGAATACAAAACGTATACATATATGATATAACAAATGCCAATTATGCTGTGATTATTTAGTATTGATGCTGGAATGTTTCTTTAAATCAACTTTTCCGCCCAGCAGTTTTGAGCAGAATGGTTGGCAAACACACCGACCACAGTGCTGCAGTAATACTGAATTAATGAAGTCACAGGTGTGTGTTTATACAGTATTTTACAACAGCTGCAAACAGCACATCAAATATTTTGCAAAGAGGGAATTTGGTTGACCATAAAACTTTCTGTTTCAATGCCTCAAGTCGGAGAAGGATGACAGAATTGTAATTGTGGGTGAACTATCCCTTTCTATTAGTTGGAGACTAAAAAATTTAACAGCTGTAGAGATTTTGATATTTGGCACATTGATTGTAAAGGGTCTGAACATTTCTAATTTTGTTTAACCCTTGAACTCACACTTTTGAAACTTGTTTGGTCCGCATTCAGTTTTTACTGGGATTCTTTGTAACTTTCCATTAAAAAAAATCCCACCAATTTTATTCAGTATGCACAAATTTGGCTCAAAGGTTCTTTAGCGCAAACCTCACAAAAGTTACAGTTTGTATTTAATTGTTGCTCAGCAATGCCCTCATGAACAGGAGGAGAGGCATATTTAAATGGTAGTTGGTAAATGTGATTGGCATCAGGGTACACACCACCTTCTGCCCCAGAATCTCAGTAAGGATGGTCAACACATGAGTAATTACAGTAGGCATGTCGAGATGTAAGAGTGGTCGCTTTAGATTTCTATAGCCCAAGTTAATTCACTAATAAAGTCGACCGTGAAGACAAGTGCTGCTGTTCTTAGCAAGGCTTTTACATAATAAGGTGACCTTGGGACAATGCCATGAGGCCAATATTTTCCACCATAGTAGTGCCTTCTGCGGTAGACTTATTTCTTCTTTCTCACCTCACTTAAATTTACCTCCAGTCGACACCCTTCAAATATGACAATGCCTTCGAACATGCTTTAATCACGCCCAGAGGATCTCAGACCGGTTTAAATGTAGATCTGTCTAGTTTCATTTCACCTTTTGTTATATTCAGACATGATTCAGCCACACTGACTGATTTTGACCAAAGTGTTTTGACCAAACGCATATAATTGTTAATCCTGCAATAAAAATAAATGTTAGTTATAATTCATTTTAAAAATCCATCACACTTCTTAGAATCTGCAGACAGTGTTGGTGACATTACAAGTAACACAAGTTATGTAATCAGATTACTTTTTTCAACTAGTAAAGTAACACATAACGGTCCCACTTTATATTAAGTGGCCCTAATACCTGTGAACTTACATGGTAACTACATGTGTACATAGTATGTAACTACAGTGTAAGTACACATTAGTACATAGAATCTACAGCTGTAACATTTGCGTAACTACACGTATGTAACAACCCTCAGAATGGTATGTGTAAGTACAAATGTGTAACAGGACATTGGTAACAACATGTTTTCACTTCAGTAAGTACACATGTGTAACAGGAATTATGTAACTACATTTTGTAACAACAATATGTAGCCTATTTGTTGTTCCACTTCCACATGCAGTTTTAGATACTGCAGTTACCAGTTGGAATACATGTATTTATGACTGGCAGGACTAATGTTGAATTACAACTAAAGTTTCACCTTGTGATACCAGTGTTACATGGTAACTCCTCAGGAACTGTCCACTTAATATAAAGTGTAATTGTTAAGGTAATTGTTGTGTACATCAGTGTCGTTACATGATAATTCCATAGGAACTGTCCACTTGTTGGAAATTAATTATACCCAAACTGGTAACTGCAGTATCTAAGACTGCATGTGGAAGTGGAACAACAAATAGGCTACATATTGTTGTTACAAAATGTAGTTACATAATTCCTGTTACACATGTGTACTTACTAATGTGAAAAAAGTGTTGTTACCAATGTCCTGTTACACATTTGTACTTACACATACCATTACGTGGGTTATTACATACGTGTAGTTACACTAATAATACAGTTGTACATACTATGTACTAATGTGTACTTACACTGTAGTTACATACTATGTACACATGTAGTTACCATGTAAGTTCACAGGTATTAGGGCCACTTAATATAAAGTGGGACCCACATGACTTTTAAAATGTACAAAAAAAATATCTGTTATGCATACAAGTAAGACGAGTGACTGTTTTCTCATGCATTGACTGACAGCTCTATTGTCCCCATGTTGAGAGGATCGTGAGTGAGTGCAGAGGCGTGTGTGTGAAAACATGATGAGTATTGTGGTTCTGGACTAAATGTGAACATCCGTTTACTCATCTCACTTGCACAAAAACACATTCAGTGTTCCTCAAAATGAATAAAAACGTGAAAAGCTAACTCTAATTATTATGCAAACCTGCAATAATTAAATACGTTAAATTACACAAATATACTTTGTATTTCCTCCTCCTCCTGCACACTTCTATTTACCTTTCTCCGGCTACAGCGGGAGTTCCCACGGGACTTCAGCGCGAGACTACAGCTAGCCGTCTCTAACACTATTTAGGTGAGTTTAAACAATGGCTAAGTTGCTAAACGCATCTTGTTGTCATGTAAGGACCCTGTTCATGTTGGACAGACATTTTAATTGCATGTTGTGTCTGTTAAGAGGCACAAAAACACACTTTATGAATATGCCCCATAACTGCCGTTAGCTGAGTGAGCTCTGGGCATTAGCGGTAGCAGCTCCGTGTTGCAAGCACCAATCCGGTTCGGGTTTTTTCTATAGACAGTACTCACAAAGGTATAACGATCAAGATTAACTTAAAAATTGCCCAGAGTTTTCCTTTAATAAGGTTTTATTTAAATGTGAGTCAATTCACAATTCAATTCAAAGTGCAGCCGTGCTTTTAAAGTAAAAAACATAACAGAAATTTAAATCTAGCTCTGTTCATTTGTGATCTTGCTGAAGTAATCTGCCTCCATCTTCATATATCTGGGTTTTCTAGAGTACGTACTGAGCACTAAACAGAGAGAGGGAGAATGAAGGGCCTGTAATATGAGGGTGAAATGATTTGTTTTCTGATTTGAAGTATGTTGATGGTTTGTGTTGCGAGTAGGTGAATCCCATCTGCCGGTTAATGGTGTGATTCAGCTCGAGTAAGTGCAGCAAAACTTCTGAACGGGTTATTTATATACCGAGACTAGTGTCTCTGCTGCGAGTCCGTCTGCAGGCCGAGACTACATCGACTCGTTGCCTAAATCAGTATAATGTTTCTTTTTGTCAGCTTTTCTTTTGAAGAATATTCTGTGTGCGTAAAGGCCATCTTTGAGCATGTACACTCCTCCTGAC